>LGTU01000127.1:0-70945 GCA_001314425.1 Phytophthora pluvialis | reverse complement strand
TCAGGCCAAACAGTCCCATGTTGAATCCGAGAGGCTACACAATCCCATTGGTTTCATGAGACGTAGCTTTTCTCATTAGTTCACTCTACTTTATCCTGTCTTGCAGTTGCCGCAGTTGGAGTAATCCTCCGTGAACCAAGGTGAATACTGTTTAGTTATCATTGTCAGCGAAGCTCACTGATAATTATTAAGATAGCCAGCCTTATAGCGCACACAGCAATGGAGTATGCCATACAGGCACAGACAGCGACACCTGTGGTATGAAGTTCACAGCTCGTAGATTCCCCCAATCACCAATCCAAAGCAACTTGATAATCTGATAAGTTTATTGTCGTGGAATCTCACCACGAATCGATATGAGTCTAGAAAGTATCCTATTTGACTCTGTCGATATATTCCGATCGACGAAACCGAACTGGTCCATAATACAGTTTGAACCCTACGCACGAAACATGCCATAGTAATGAACAACCATAACTATCAAGTTTGCCAAAAACGAAGATAAACATAAGTTGTTGTGTACGACAGGTCGCTGTACAGGTCTCACTGAATGGCGACCCAAATCGGGGACTAGTGACGAATTAACAGCAATCTTTATACGGGTCCTGGTTTCGGTCCGCAGGACCCAAAGAGGACCGGAACCACCGGTGACCCCAAAAAAAGTCTACCCTTTTGCGTCAACCGAAGGCGACTCGTTGTGATGACCCGTGGGGGTCAAACGATAACGACGAGTCCAGCAACGACATGGACAGCATCTATGACATCCTTACCACCGATTCTCCCGTCACGGAGCCATCTACAACATCATCAACAACGAATGACCTCACACCGAAATCAACCACCTAGGAGCCAACGTCGGACGCCACCGTCACGCCAAATGCAACCACGGCCGCTCCTGCCGCCGCGGACGAGTCTACGCTGACCTCGACGACGCCGCCTTCGGACGCTTCCGCATCGGAACCCGCAGGCTCGGACAGTGCAGACTCAAGCACGGAGGCCCCGACGACGACGACTTCAACTTCGGCCTCAACGTCGAGCTCCTCTGCTGCAGTCGACGCCCAAACGCCACCGACACGCCTGCGACCGAGCTGCCGACGGAGTTGCCTGTTGCAACGGCATCAGATGCCACGTCAGTACCGTCTACCACGGAGACACCTACACTTCCGACCGCCACTACGAACGCTGACGTTGCAAGACAATGTACTCCTGTTGCACCTTGGAAGCAGTGCGGTGGCCTGAACTTTGACTACACGATATACTTCGCCGACGGAGTCTCCGCCAACTGGTCGACCAAGCTATCGTGCGCGAAGTAGTGAACCCCTGGTATTTCCAATGCCAGCAAGCCAAGGACCCCAAAGCTGTCGAGTTGTGGTCTCAGTGCGGCGGTGCAAACCACCACGGACCGACAAACTGCAGTACGGGCTCCGTGTGCAAGTACGTAAACGATTTGTACTCGCAATGCGTCCCTGAAGCAAACGCCTAACTGCTACGATACTATCGTAACGATAGTCACTCAAAAACACTCATATAAGTTGATGCACGTGCAACAACTCTAAAAATGGCACCATCTCCTTCGTCATCTTGTCCTTCCTCCATACGAGAACGCGCTGCCCAGTGGAGACACCATGTTTAAGTTGGCCACGTTCGCTGCAACCATCGCGGTAGTCGCCTCGACATTCAGCCAGAGCACTGCAAGGCCGGCGGGCGTCGTAGTTGATGCCTTGCAAAACGTCTCCAGCGGGAGCACCTCAGTAGGAAATGCGAGCGATGCGGGGGTAGCCGAGTCCGGGTATCAAGTCGCGGACGTCTCTGGGGCGCAAGCTTGCGGCGGCGAGGGCTTCGACTACTCGCGCTTCTGGGTCGGGCCAATGCCCAAAGGCGACGCCACCAAGCTGAGCTGCGTTTCGGGTTACCGGTGCGAGGCGCAGGACCCCAGCCCGATCTTCTGGTGCAAGCAGTACGCGCTGCCGCTGAACGCCAAGTGCGGGGGCTACACGTACTACACGCTCTTCAAATGCATCGACGGCACGGCGTGCTCCATCGACCCGGTCCGATACGAGCCACGCTGCCTCCCTGTCGATAGCGCGTAGGCACTCAAACGCGGACCCACAAATATAGTGAACACGTCGTGAAAATCCAATTTGCTCGATGTCACAAGTTTGTGGCTTGTATCCCGGTGGAATTTCCAGGAGTCTCACGCACGGAAATGACAGTTGGAAGGTGAGGTGTTGATGCTCGTTTCTGGCATCGACCGACATGGACCCTGAATACGAAGGCACCGAGTCTGTGCATGTGCGTACGACGGCACGCGCTCGACAGGCAGGTCGCTTTTCGAGCCGGACGACTGGAACTTCCAGTGGAAGGCCGCACCACCGCGAGTGGAAGGCAGCGCGTCGTTCGCTGTCCTTACCACGCGCAAATCGTGTCTCTATATCCGTGTCGGCAAGTCGTAGGACACGCTGATCGAAGGTGTCTTGTGAGTATTTGTTCATGTAGGTACATTAGTAGAGAGGAAGACCACGTGTTTCTCCCTACGCGCTGGCCGAGTTCGAAACCACAACTGAGCTCATGGCCCATGAGTCATGGGGGCTGGAGGCTGCCGACAGTGCCTCGATCAACAGGTCCTGTCCACTAAGCAGAACCGGGCCTTGCCGAATCCTTGTTAAATCAATTGGCTACATCATCATATACAACGGGGTATTAACTTGAATAGGTAGCAAATGCAAACACAATATCTTATCCATAGCGCAATCATTACAATACACAAAAATTCGTTGCCGCAGGTTAACGGGATCTGCGTTCGAGGGATCCGCATATCGCATGGCCGCGAATTCCCTGATTTTGGCTAGAATAGCTGTACAGTACGTCATTCTCGGATTCTCGGTCCAAGCAGCACGCGGTCGGGTTCCCGCCATAGATCTTTGACCCCCAATGACCTCGCTGCGATTCCTCGCCGTGCTGCTCACGCTCGCCGCCCTCATGTTGGCGGAGACCCGCGTTCAAGCGGCCAACATCCGAAGCGCGGTGAAGGATTCCGCCGACAGTTCCACCAGTTCCGACCACAGTTCCGACAGTTCCAAGCACAGTCCCGACGACGCCACACAGGACTCGGCGCACTCCGGCGCCAGCGCTTTCAGTGGATCAGAGCAGAGCAGGAACGTGATCGAGACGCAGAGCCGCGTGGCAGATCCCAGCGCCCCGGCGATCGGAGAGACGGGCGGCGTCAGGGCCTGGGCGCAGTGCGGCGGGCTGTACTACCTGGGGGAGACCAAGTGCCAGCCGCTCACCTTCTGCAAGCAGCTGAGCGAGTTCATCTCGGTCTGCTTCCCGGAGTCCAGGCCCACCGAAAAGGTCATCAGGCTCGAGCTCTAGAGCTCCTCCGCCTCCGTAGCTAGTGGTGATATGAAGTTATGAAGCTAACTATTCCTAATGTTATTGAAAGCAAACGGTGTTCAGCTGGCCGTTTCCATGAGACAGAGCTTGATGATCAGCCACTTTCCGTTTTGCTTCCAACCTGCCAGGCCTTCGACATGGTTCAGACGCAGCTTCTCATCGGCTTGGCCATCGCGGTGCTGGTTACTGTCGGCGCTCAAGAAATCGCGGCGGAGAACCAGCTCGACGACTCGGGAAGCGTGTTGGACGAGAGCGACTCCGGAGACAGCAGTGAATTCTCGAGTTCCGAGTCCGACAGCACAGCCGACGACTCGGTCGATGCATCGACATCCTCGCTTGGTAGTGGCAGCTTGGGGGGCGAGGTCACCCTTCAGCCGGACACGCTTGCACCCAGTTGGACGGCACCTCCAGTCTTCGTCGACGGGGTCAAAATGTTCGGCCAGTGCGGTGGGGTCTTCTACTCGGGCACCACCACCTGCGCCGACCCCGACGCGTATTGCAAGCAGCTCAGCATCTACAGCTCCATCTGCTCCCCAAAGCCAACCCAGTAAACCCCAATACACTTGGTGCTTCTCATCGAGGTGCATGATCTCAATGCGATCTTGCACTGCGGCCGTTTGAAAAAAAAAAAAAACGTCTCCCAAAAGTCACGTTGCAGCGCCTCGCGGCCGTTCCTCGACTCCCCATTTCGCCTTCACACGCTCCAATCTTCTCGCTAAATTCAACCAGCATGCTCAAGCTGCGTGTCGTGATCAGCTTCGCGGTTGCCACCCTGATGGCTCTCGCGCCCCTCGACGGCGTAGCTGCTCAACTTGTAGCTGACAACGAACCAAGCTACTCCGGCAGCGGAGACACCGAACATACCACAGCTCCACACACTGAAGCGGCCGCAGCAGAAGATGTCGGCCACACACCAACGCCGACCACCGCTGCAACTACAGGTGGAAGCGGCACGGACACCGCCAGCGCTGGCGATGGCGTGGTGCCACGCTGGGGCCACTGTGAGGACAACCCCATGTGTGCTGCGGGCTCCTACTGCAAGACGCTCAGCAACGGAATCTCCCTCTGCTACCCTGCGTAAGCAAAATCAACATCAACGAGGTCAATACAGCATGAAACGTTGCAAAACCCGCCTTCATTCCGAAACACCAACCTCGCTACTTGTTGAACAGCATCTTGCGAAAGTCCTCGTTGGTCTTGGGCGTCGGCACAGTGGCGGTGCTAACTGCTGCCTCTGATTCCTCAGTCTTCGGCGCATTGTTCTGTGCAGCTAGCTTCCGACGAAGCGCACGCGGCATCAAACTAGTGGCAGACCCGCTGGATGGAAGAACAAGTCGCGTTGACGGTCGAGTATGCGGCACGTTAGCACCTTTGGAAGCTGCTCCGCCTCGGCCTGCTGAACCGGCAGCCCCCGATTTTCGCTGTTGTTTCTGCATTTGCTGCTTCTCCTGCTGCTCGAGGATATGGGCGATTGAAAAGCGAGACGGCTTCATCGTCACTTGCTCGCCCAGCTTTGCTTGTAGCGCAGCTACATTGGCCAGGCAAAAGGCAACCTGCGGAGGCTCGGCGACTTCCACGAGACCATAATTTTTCAGTTTACCATGGCGATCCTTCAAAATGGACACGCGATTGACCACCACGAGCTCACCCGCCGTCTGCATCACCTGTTGAAGGGAGGCTTGTAGCTGCTCCTCCGTCATTTGCACCTTGGATCCCACACGGTTCAGGTTGCCAATATACAGCGTCAATGGATAGGTCTTCCAAAAGCTTTCACCACCAGATGATTTACCGGCAGCAGTAGACGCGGAGGTTGGTGGGGTTTTTGAGCGCTCGACACGTAGAGGGTGTCCGTGAAGGAGAACCCCGTCCTTCTTGAGTCCTGCTTCAACACCAGCGTCGTCTGAAAACTGCACGTACGCCATCCCACGCGACTTCACGCGATCACCGCGCGTCTTCACAACGAGCCGAACGTCCTTCAAGGTAGGAACGTCCTGAAATAGCGCCTCGATGTCAACCTTACACGCCTCCTTCGACACGTTACACAGGAAGAGCGTGTGCTCATTCGTTAGGCTTTCGTGCACCTTCATCTTCTCTGTGCTTTTCGGTGCCTTCGTTTCGTCAACTTCCATGGCTGTAGCATTGCTTTCCTCGCTGTTGGAAATGGTCGGCTTGGCACGCTTTGCTGCTGATTGTTTTTGAGAGTTCTTGGCCTGCTTGTTCCCTTCCGTAGCGTTCGACTTTCGTTTCTTAGCATTTTTAGCCTTCTTACCTCCTTCACTGTGCGTAGAGCTCGCAGCGTAGATAACGCTTTGACTTGGAGCAGCTTGAGCAGTTGCACGGTGCTTTGCATGATACCGTCGGGCGCGAAGATAATTTGTCAGGTCACCGTTTTCACGCTCGAAGACAAGCCACGACTCAGCGAGAACCATCGGGGCATCCTTAACATGCTGCACAGCCTCGTCGAACACCATCGTGCGTATGCTTTCCACTGAAAACGCATTCATTCGTCGAAGCGCATCCAAGTAAGCAATCCATGCAGCAGCCTGGTCGCCAAGAGGGGTATTCAGCGTATTCATCCACAGCTCGTTCACCTTGGAGACCTTCATGGCTGTTGCAGGTGTACGTCTCGGCGATCCAACCGGTGGCATCAGCGCCCAGTAGCATTTCGTTTGGTATTCTGCTAGCCGTATATTGCCGTCAAGGAAGTCCGGGAACGCCTTAGTCAAAAAATGCTCGCATTCTGCGAAGACACCCCCCACCAACAATTCCACCTGCCGCACAGTGCTCTCTAGGGATTCCCCGTCAATACTGGTGGAGGCGTAGCGGCGTACCGAGTCGCACCATGTGAGTAGCACGTTCAGCAGGTGGAATTGATCCATGGGCGGAATTGATCGCTCCAACAAATCCGCTCGCACAAACTGCGAAATCTTCTCCGCAGGCTTGCTCTGCCGCTCCATCTCGATCAGCAGCTCCGTCCAGGCAGAGGAGTCGAAGGGTATATTTCGCACAGCTCTTCGGGCGACTGCCAGCTTTTCACCGCCCTTCAATTTGCCAGCACTACCGTTAGCTTGATCAGGCTCCAAGTATTCCAGATAGCTTGCCCAGAGCGTGGAGCTTAGACACATGCCCGACACTGCGCGCTCGTACAGACACACCACAAGTTGCCCACCCTCCTCTGACGCGCCATCCTTCTCACTCGACACCAACGGCGCAACGCGGTGCTTGACAAAGTTCAGGTACTGCTGCCAAGCTTGTTCTGGCGCAGCAGCCTCCTCCGTACCGGGCGCCGCACTGATTGCCGCCTCGAACCCCCGCAGCTTCTTCATGAGCGGAGCGAACATCTTACTCTGGCGCTTCGACGCCTCTTCAAACGCCGAGCCTGAAGCCGCAGCATCCAGCGTGTTGTACGCGTCCCACGCCCGGAACTCCGACATGACCAGGTCGTTCTGATCCAACGGCAGCTGCATCTGTTTGCAGAACAGCTCTCGAACCGCTGTCTCCTTCTCCAGCTCGACGTCCTTTCCATCATCCTTCTCATCGTAATTTTCCGTCGTGAGCTCCCGACAGAGAGCCCAGACCTCGTGCCCCCTCGCGAAGTGCGTCCCCAGCGTGCGCTGCGCTTTATCCATCACCATTTCCAGCCCCTGTTCGTCTCCACTCTCCTTCATAAACCTCATGTACTGCAGCGTCAAGGACACGGACCAGTAGTCTCCCTGAGCCAGCTCGAAGAGCTCCTTGATCTCCTCCACTGCGTCTCCTCTGGCACTAGCGTCACTGACCCACTGGGCGTACATGTCCTCCGTGAGAGGGAACGCCCTCTGGAAGGTCTTGTAGAGCTCTGCACGCAGCGAATGGTAGGCCTGGAGTCGGTTCTCGAGCTCTGTAGCGCTCGAGAACGTCTCCGACGTGGGCCAGTGCCACGTCACGTGGCCGATAGCAGCCGTGAACTGCTCGTACGGCACGTCCAGAGGCTTCAGCGTCTGCAGAATCGGGTCCGCTGCTTCTTGGCAGCATTGGAGCACGTCAGAGGACGCTGTGGACGCTGTGGAGGTCCCAGGAGCGGAGGTGGCGGACGGATTGGGCTCGGTCTCTTCGGCCTCGTCCAGCACTTGTACGCGGACGCTGCGGGCGTGCGAGGCGGCGGACGGCAGGTCTGACACGTCCACCATCTCCTCGTCGCTGGAGAAGCCCGAGGACGAGCCGTCGTCGCAGGGGGAAGCCGCGCCGCGAGCCATCTCGGTGGGTCGGTGCAAGCTCCTTTTGTGTGTGGCAACCGTGTGGCAGGTAGGTAGGTAATCGAACTCAAATTTGTTCCTATAGTTGTAGGAGAATCTACAGTTGGAACGAATGGTACACTTCCTACGAACAGTACCTACAGTACTTGTACAATCGGCGACGGTGCCGTAAGCAGCAACGTTGTCGCCACTTTCCTGCATGATCAGAGGTGCTGGTCAAAGCCACACATCGGAGATCATGTGGCTGCCCTCTAAAGCGGTGACTGACGCTTAGGTCTCTGCTCGGTCTCTGCTTGGCGCTCGAAGTTCCACGGAGTGGAGACCGTGCGATCGAGAACTTCGGTGTGGCGCGAAGCAAAACGCTCGTGGCGAGTTTCCTAACGTCACGGGCGCGGCAATTCGTCTCCGCAAAGACAGTTGGCGTGAGGTCTATCGGTTGATTGACACGCGCTATTATAGTTAGGTGGCCTAGCCTGATCACTGCTGGTCAGCAACGCTCGTCACAAACGTTTGAGAAAATGCTGCATTCCGTCGACTTGAGCCGAGCACCAATGGGTGTCCCAACGCATATGCCGGCAAATGCGGCCGCGTTGAACGGAAACCAAGCCGTATGCAACGCTGACCAAGCGATCGGCCGTGCAATGCTGGGCACGGCAACACCCACGTCGCCCGTTTTTAGTCCAAAGTGGTACAGGCACAATCCACAATCCCCTAAACATGCTCTAATTTTGCGTGTCGACCAAAATCAACTTGGTTTCACTATGTCTATCGTGACGTGGTCCACACCCCAAACAATTGGTCCCACCCCGTCGTCCTATGTGTGGGTACGTCAGACGGACGACGAGTCAGACAGATAGCCAGCGCGGTCGGCGCTGCATTCGCATTAGCGCCCGGCGGTCAGTCCGCGGCATTTCCACTTCGGCCTCGCCACCGCAAGTACTGTGCCCCACCCACGCACGCGCGCTTCCCTCCGCTCTCTGCGCATTCTTGTCAAATCGCGACGAGGGTCCGAACTCGAAGCGTCCGCACGGGTCTCAGCATTGAACATTGACCCATTGACTCACGGCATTCACTCGACCGACAGGACGACGACAGCCCGGTAGCACGATGCGGTGCGTATTGGTTCGCGTGATCACGGCCGCCTGCCTCGTGGTGGCGGCGGTGCATGCGCAGGAGAGCAGCAGCGGCAACCTCGACGGCGTCGTGGGCGTCGTGCAGCAGCAGACGCAGCAGCAGACGCAGCAGCAGACGACGACGGCGGCCCCTGCCACGACGGCCCCGACCAGCGCCAGCTTCACGAGCTCCTCGCTGGGCCTCGGCTCGCTGCTGTCGAATTCGGTGACCGGCACGGTGGACTCGGCCACGGACGTCATGGACACGACCACGTCAGCCGTGGGTCAGTCGACGGACTCAGCCGCGTCGACGGTGCAGCAGGTCACGACGGTCGGCTCGACGGCCGGCGACGTTGCCACCACGGCGACTTCGACGGTGGGCGATGTGGCTCAGACGGCGGGATCGACGCTCAACGGAGTGACGCAGACAGTTGACTCGACGGTTGACTCGGTGGGCTCGACACTCGGAGACGTGACGGATACCGCGGGCTCCACCCTGGACGGTATTACGGATACCATGGGCTCCACGCTGGACGACGTGACTTACACGGTCGGCTCGAAGCTGGATGGTGTTACGACGACGGTAGGCTCGGGTGTCGATGGAGTTACGCAGACTCTCGGATCAACGGTGAACACGGTGGCCAACACGGCATCTACGGTTGTGAAGACGGCGGCCCCAGTCGTGCAGACTGTTGCTAACACGGTTGGATCAACGGTGAACACGGCGACCAACACCGCATCTACGGTTGTGAAGACGGCGGCCCCAGTCGTGCAGACTGTTGCTAACACGGTTGGATCAACGGTGAACACGGCGACCAACACCGCATCTACGGTTATGAACACGGCGGCCCCAGTCGTGCAAACTGTGACCAACACAGCCACCAACACGGCATCTACTGCTGTGAGCACCGCCGCTAACAAGGCTACGACTGCTACGAACGCAGTGCCACCTACGACGACCCTGGCCACTGACACGGTTACCCAGACTGTGGGCAGCATGACGTTCGTGAAGGCGGGCCTTCCGTCCACCGGTACTGCTGCGCCTGCCACGACTGCGCCTGCCACGACTGCACCCACAAAGACCGGCACTACAACTTCCAAGGCCAAGCAGACGTCGTCCTCGCAAAAGGAGGAGAAGAAGGCCAAGTCGATCATCTCGAACCTGGTGACTCTGACGGCCACCGACTCGTCTGGCTCCAAAACGGAGACCAGCGCTGGTCAGAATGACTCGGAATCTAGCAAGTCTAGCTCCAAGAACAAGAAGAGCACGTCTGCCGGCGACGCGTCCGACAGCAGTGATGACTCGGTGTTTGTTCGCAAGGCTTCAACTTCGTCGTCCGCGTCGGCTGATGTGGCTGACGTGACCAAGAAGCCTTCGACCAAGAAGACCAGCAAGACTGAGAGCTCTTCTGCATCCGCCTCAGCTGCCGTTGACAGCAGCTCTGGTTATAGCTCGGAAGAGGTTGGGATTCCTGACGACTCCTCTTCTGCTTCAGCTGGTTCGGCGTCCATGTCGGGGTCGATGGAAGGGCCCGATGTGGGCGATGTCTCGACTCCCCAGCCGAAGAAGACGATGCTGCGTCCGGAGCCGACTGCAACGACCGCGGCGCCGCCCACAGCTGCTCCAGCGGCTGCCACCGCGGCGCCGTCTGCCTCTACCAGCGGCAGCGGCAGTCTGACGAGCCAAGAGGCTCAGGCCAAGCGCGCCGAGTCTGTGTCGGGAGGGTCCAGTGTCGGCACGTCGGCCATGCTCAGTGTGGTTGGCGCCCTGGGCTGTGTGGCCGTTATCGCTATCGTTGCGTACATGAAGAACCAGAACCACGAGACCGAGCCCACAGCCCCTGATGGTGCACGCAGCTCCGCGACCACGGCCGATGGAGTTCGCAACTCCGAGGACAGCGTGTACAACGACCCGTTAGGTACGCGTTACTCGAGCATCGTCATGATCACGCCCAACGGCGACGGCGTGTGCATCCTGTAAGAGGGGCAGATTGAGTGAATGGCGCGGCGAGAAGCACCATAGAGGGCGACGGCGCCTTGTGAATTGAACGTCATGTTGATAGCTTTCCCCTCGGGGGTTTTGACCTTAAAGTAATCGAGTGTGTTACCGAGTGAGTTCGTTAACAACCTTCGTCGTCTCCTCTTCCTCTTTCGTTGTTAACTTCCTTATTCTTGTCGACGAGGACTTGCAGAAGTAGTGACAGGAGCTGGGGTAGGCAGTACCAAACGCACGGCAACATCTCCCCGGTCTTTGCGCATGCTGTCGAGCGGGTGGAAGGGAGTTAGTCCGACTGGGAAGGCAAGACGATTGCAGAAGGTGGTTTCGATCTCGTACAACTCGTTCGTCGGGTCTTCGGCATCGCACACAAGGTACCAGGTCACCGCGATGAGCTTCACGCGCAGGCCAAAGGCCCACGTCGGCTCCCTCGAGCCAGGAACGGTCTCCAAGTACGGACCCACGTCCATGAGGACTTCAAGAGGAGCAGCACGGGCCGAAGCCGGACGCAGCAGCACCCGATCCATCTCATGGCTGCTCAGAAACTTCCCCAGCAGTTCATAAGAACTGCCACCCGACTCGGTGCGGTTGCTAGCATGCAGCACCGCCATCGCAACGGACTGTAGAGCATTGCTCACAGTCATGGGCGTCTGTTCCGGCGTCTTGCCCACTTGGTGAGCCAGCACGTGCTCCAACTTGTTCTGCAGAGCGTCCACCACAGCGTCGTATCCTCTTGTGCCTTCCACCTTTTCCCCATTGATCAACAACTCATCACGCCCAATATCCTTGGCGTCCTGGAAAATCTCCGCCTCCGACAGCGTCGGCATGCGGCTCGTGTTGGTCGCCTCATCGCTGCAGATGGTCAGCACCTGTTTCAAGTAGCTCTCCTGCCCCACCTCCTTCTCCTCACTCGTCCCCTTCAGCCAGTTCGTCGACAGCACGAGCTTCTGCTCCTTGAGCCCTATAAAAAGCTGCTCGAGGACCTCCTGGAACAGCGTCAGGTCCTCGTTCTCCGCGCTTAAGGCGAGGTGCAGCAGCCCCGTCATCTCCTCGAGTTGTTGGCGCTCCGAGGCCGTCAGCATCGTCTGCAGCAGCTTCCTGTCGCCCCATTCTCCAGCCAATTGCTGCAGCTCTTGCCTCATGCTCTCCGCCTCTTCCTGCGTGGCCTGTGCGTCGCTCTGAAGCTCCGTGAAGCTGCCGCGTGCACACACGACGTGCAGCCGTGCGACGAGCGCTAGCGCCTGCAGCGTGCGCATCCGCTCACCGCCGGCTTGCAGGGCTGTAGGCAAGCCGTCGAGCGCCGATAGGAGCGTCTCTTCGCCGCTGCTGGAGGCGTCGGACGCGCCCAAGGGCGCCGTGCAGGCGGTCGGGGCAAGATTCGCCATGTCCTGCTCGAGCTCGGACAGGTCGAACCCCCACTTCCCGGCATCGGACGAAGATGAATCCGGTACGGTTGGATGCGTCTTCGTCTTGGCTTTATGGCCATGCGAGGTAGAGCTAGCGGGGGGTTGTGGGGACGGCGCGGTGGCGCCGTCTTCCCACTCATCCCATGCTTCCTCGTCGGCCGCGGTCATCGTAATGGAATGCGAGTACAGGGTCCCCTCGAACCTTGCATACAGGCTCTGCCACACTTGTGCCACACAGCACTTGCATACAGTGTATCTGTGGTTCGTCACCAGCGCCCACAAGCGAGGAATGGTTTCGACAGTGCACCAGCTCACTCCATTCGGATGACGCGGCCTTGCTTTGCGAGCACCGCTCGTTTAATAAATTATCGTGAATGGACAACTAGCTTGCCTACTCGTATGGTACAGTACAGTCGAGTTCACCTTTCGGGGTCTGGACGAGTGTGTAGTGTGTCTGACTCTCGTACCCGAGTCGCGACTCCTCTCGCTCGATCGGCACAAGATGCCGCGGCGAATCAAAGCTCTCACACCGCGCTAGCAGCAGCTTCGGTACGACTTGAGAAACCTCCAGTATCGTGTTAAGTCTTGGGATCGAGTACTCGCGAACCGGTTCGACCACAAACTTGACCGCCAGCCGAGATCCGTTCTCACTGATCCACTGGGCGACGCGCTTGGTGATCAGAATCTGACCTCCAGCCCCCAAGTCGCCAATCTCATTCGCAATCGCTTCCGAGACGCCCGTGTACGTCAACTTCCCAGTCACGGCGTGCACGTCTCGGACGAGGGACCCCTCGGAGCTGGCTGCGTCGTGGACCCCCATGCGAACTCGAAGTCCGCGGAAAATCGTCTTGGTGCCAACGCGAACCTTGCGTGTAGCTGGTACGAGGCCGTGAAGATCCTTCGGCCACTTGGCGTTGAGAAGCTGGAGCTGAGCTTCAAGACAGTACTCCACCGCTTCCTGAATCGTGTGGAAAGCCAGTTGGAACGAGTCTCCTGCTGTGGTGATCTCGTATCCGCGGTACGGGGCTAGCAGACCCCTCAGAATGTCGTCGTGGATTTGAGTAGCTTGCTGCATGATGCGGCCATCGTCCACCGCCCAAAGCAAACTTGAAGACTCCATGTCCGTGAACACGAAGACCGGATTCACGCGTGGTAACTCGAGGCCAATTGGAATCGCAACGCAGTGGGGACTTCGTTGTGTTGTGTACTGCTCCTTGATCTCCTCAGGTACACAGCGTCCCATGCAGCGTACGACGCACAGCTGACTGCAGCCAGTGACCACAGCGACCAAGAACCCACGCAAATAATACATCACAAAGCTGACGCCTGCGTAGCTTGCGAGCTTCTTCGTCTTGTTCGGCGCGACGTACATGATCAGCGAGGAGAAATGGAACTGGAACACGAACAACGCGTAGACCAGCATGATCCAATTGAGACGGCGGTAAAGCGGGGACGCCACAAAGTGTCCGTGCACACTCTCGTAGTTGCGGCCTTCGACTTTGAGCGTCACCACCGCGACAACCATGTAGATAAGTACGCCGATCTGTAACACGTAGATTCCGAGGAGCATCATGTACGCGTGGGTCGAGTAACCCGAGAAAAGGATGGCGAGGACGATCTCGACGGTTAGGAAGCACGCAACGGCGAGATGGACCACCAACGAGTACACACGGATCTTGGCTCGCTCCTGCTGCTCCCCACTATCCATCGAGAGTGCCACGAGCTTCGAGAGTTCGTAAACCAACAACGGAATCCAAGCGGTGAGGCCAAAGTGCGCTGTGTCGCCGACGATAATGGCGGCGGTCACCCAGTCACGTTGTCTGTCGCCCAGCTTCAAAACGGCGCTGGTCCCGTGTCGATACAGCTCGGTTCCGACCAAAGCTTGTCCCTCGAGGTCGTCTTCGCTATCTGCGGTGCCTTCCGCCAGCACAGTGAGCCACAGAAAGTAGACCAACCTGGCCGCTGCGCCGATGCACTGGTAGGTGAAGAAGATGGCGAACAGCCACCGGACGCTGGAAGCGCGAGTCCAGTCTCGATGCAGCTTGAACACGAGCAATGCTGAGGCCACCGCTGACAAGGTCAAAGCGGCGAGGCAGAGCAGAGCCCAAAGCATGAGGGACGCGGAGAAATTTTATATGCCCGACACACGCTGGACGTGCGTGCACCGCGGACGCTTTTTTTTCACGACGTTGAACGAATTTCAGCTGGGACGAGGGCGTAGCGAGCTTCAACGAGCCTTGTCCGCCCCGAAATCTGTGTTCCTTCGACCTCCTTAAAGACGCTAGTCGTCCTCAGCGCTCTCCGCTTGCCTGGCCATCGAAGATTGGTTTCACAGTTAGCCTGCAAAGCCTAATGCCATCTCGTGACGAGTCCAGACCAGTCAAATTGGGAACGGTTTCGAGGTCAGAACGCAGCACGAGAGTCAGCAGAGCAGAGAGATTAATTAAGGCGGTCTCGTGCTGGTCGTTTCGCGTCACCAGTCTTTTTTTCCTTCCAGCGAAGTTGTGGTTTGGCCCGATCTCGGGGCTAGAATCGCTTGGTATAATAGTCAACCAAGGAACACGTCCCATTGCAGAATCTGTGCGACGAGGGCCAGCAGCATTTCTGTTTTTTAACGTTGGAAGTCCAGAGGTGGCCCGATGACTTTCGTTGAATCGTTTGTTGTTCAGTGTAAGCGATCACCTGCGATGAATCAACACCAGTGAGCCGGGCGACGAACCGAGCGCAAACTTGTTACAGTAGCACACCAACTACTGTGGAAAAAAACCAAAATTCCTAGAACGGCATTTTTAGGGATCTCTAAACAGTAACCGCTGGTACTAAAAGCAGGCCTATCGAGACGGAGCAGGGGTCCGTTATTTGCCAGCTCCATGGAAACCAACGCACACAAGAATACCGGCGACCGTAATAAAGAGAACGGGGCACGGCCAGCTTGGCAGGTTGCGAGGCAATGGAGGACCTGCCCACACTCGTCGTGCCCGATGATCCCGAGACTGGAGCGATCGAGCGCCCCAAGACCCCTCCACCGATCCAGATCGACGAGAAGCGGCTGCAGAGTAACACCGTCCATCTACCCGTGAAGCTGCAAGCTCTACCCAATGCTCCGATAGCGCCAGAGACGTTTATTGCTACTCCAAGGCAGGCAACACCTCGTCAACTTACAGCTCGAGAAAACTCGCAACTTCCAGGATCGAAACAAGCGACTCCGAGACCCCCGACAGCTCGAAATGACCCCCCACCGCCAGGATCAACCAAGACAACGCCACGGCCACCAACGATACACGAAGGCCAACAAGAGCAGACGACCGTCACGCCAGTTCTGGCTATCGTCATTGATCCTGCAGTTGGAGATCGACCTGAATCAGCCAGACCGCAATCGGCCCATGCTGCCTCCTTGAGTAGTAAGGACTTCAAGGCCATGGCCAAGCACGCACAAGCAGCGGCCAAGCTCGACCGCCTCGCAGCAGGCAACAAATCCGTGTTCGACGCCAACATGAACGACATCGCCGCGTTGGGGATCGGGATGGAGCTGTATTTCTTGATGATCAAGTACCTGAGCTGGGCCTTCTTCACGATGGGGATCGTCTCGCTCCCAGCAATTGTCGTGAACTACTATGGTGACGGCGTGACGGCCAAGATGGTTGATCCGCTGCAACTTGCGTACGCATCACTAGGAAACCAAGGCGTGAACCCAGATATCGCGTCCGATCCGTCCTTGTGTCTGCCTCTGGGTGCCATCGACTGCACAGGGGCCACCGTGAATACGCCGTTCACGACGGACCCGCAGAAAGTAGCGTGGATCGTGACGTCCAGTGACGCCATCTACTCCTTTGTCTTCCTGATCGTTTACCTATTGTTTCGTCGGCATGCGAGGCGTGCTATTGACGCGCACCAGAACGAGCACCTCACGCCGGCCAAGTACGCAATTTTCGTGCGTGGTTTACCCCCCGATGCCACGACTCGGGAGGTTCTGGAGCACTTCAACTCGCGGTACGACCCAACGCAGGAGGAGAACTACTACCCGTTGTGGATCGGCTGCTGCTGGAGACGACGGCCACGCCGAATCAAGCACTCGCTATCCAAAGGAGCCGTCAACTGCAATGTTGTGAGCAATCTTGATCATCTTTGGCGGCCTGAAGACCTTGGCCAAGCGAGGCCCGTCACGGCCGGCCAGCAGGCCAGGCCAAGCACAACTGGCCAGGCCAGGCCAAGCACGGGAGGCGGCCCTGGTACACCACGCTTCTACGACATTCTGGCAAAGCACGAAGAGCATCAAATGTACCTGGACACTTGGATTGCCGAGGTGAGCATCGCTCACCCAACTGGCGGCCTCTTGAGGACGTTTTTGGCCATGGAAGTCCTCACTCGTAAGATTTCCGAAGCACAAGCGCTCGTCAGCATCCTCACGCAGGAGAAGGAGCAGGCGGAACTCGCTCTGCAGAATTGGACGCCACCTCCAGGAAAGAAGAACCCGAGAACGCCCAAGTCGAGCTTCAAAAAAGCAGACGAACTGCTGCTGCAAGCCTCGACGAACAACCTAGAGCGTCTTCAGGCGGCCATGACTAAGAAGACGAGCAAACTCAAGGCTCTCAAGCAGGCCAATGAACAACTGCAGGAGCAACAAAAGAAAGAAGCGGACGAAGCTGCTGCAGCAGGCGAGACAGAAGCTGCCAACCAGCCACCGAAAGCCAAGGCGAAGGCCAAATCGAAGAAGAAGAAAACCCAAGACGCCAAACCCTTCGACCTCAACGCCTGTGAGTGTGCGTTCGTCGTGTTCAACAACTTGGAGTCACGCCGTCGCTGTCTCCAAGACTATCGGCGCTCAGATCAGTGGCTGCCACGCAAATTTCAACCGAAGGCGCTGCGCTTCCGGGATGGCAAGTTCCCGCTTACCGTGCTGGCAGCTCCAGAGCCGTCCAACATTTTGTGGGAAAACCTCGAGGTGACAGCTCGATCGCGACGTCTCCGTCGCAGTTTCACGAACTCGGTGACCTTCTTGCTGCTGCTTCTCTCGGGTGCCATCATCTCCGCGGCCCAGTCAGCCCAGCAGACTTTTAAGGACAAGGCCCCTCCTGCAGGGCTCTGTGAATCCAAACTACCCGAGATTTTCTACGCTAGTCCGGACTTCTTAAACGCAAAGCGGGTTTCGTGGGATCTTGAGTGGAACCCCAACGCCACATGCTCCGCTGGAGATAGCGGCGAGGCCCGCTACCATGTAGCGTATTCCAACGGGATTATCAACGACGTCACCGTACGAAACCCAACAGCACCAGTCAGTGAGCTGAATCGGTGTACAGACCCGTGCCTTTCCGAGAAATCGAGCACAAAGTGCAACACGCTCGCGTGCTTTGATGGCGTGGCCCGCGAAGAAACTGGAGACGATTGCGAGACGTATTTGTCTAGCCACGTCCTCTATTGCCTTTGCACCGCTCAACTCCAGACAAGTATCGCTGAATTCGGGGTCATCCACGGACCGCAGGAACTTTGGAACACGTTCATCCCGTGCCGTGGCTTCCTGGCCGATTTCGCCGCCAAGAACGCGTTCATTGTGATCGCTTCGGCTGTCGTTGTCGTTGTCAACATTGTGCTCAAGTCCACCCTGCGCAGGTTCGCGTCGTTCGAGCGGCACACCAGTGAGTCGGCCAAAGCTTCCGCGGTGGCTCTCAAGATGTTCGCGGCGCAGTTCCTCAACACCGCGATCATCGTGCTTGTCGTGAACGCGGCACTATCGCTAAGCACTGTCCCTGTCGTCGGGGAGCTCTTCCGAGGAAAGTACAACGACTTCCAGCGAGACTGGTACCCGACTGTGGGCATGGGCGTCACGATGACGATGCTGATCAACGCGATCATGCCGCAGGTTATACTGTTGCTGCAGCTGTGCGTGCTCAGCCCGTTGAAACGTTGTCTAGCGCGTCGAAGCGTGAGGACCCAGGAGAAAATGGACCAACTGTACGCCGGACCAACCTTCGACTTGGCGGTGAGGTATCCCATGATCCTCAACTCGGTCTTCGTGACGCTCGTGTTCTGCGGAGGCTCCCCCGTGCTGCTTTTCATCGCGACTCTAGCGTGTACGGCAACATTCTGGATCGACAAGCTATCCCTGCTGTGGCTCTACAGCGTCAAAACTGCGTACGATGAAGCTCTGGGCGAAACGGTGCTGAGCTTGCTGCCCTGGGCGCTGGTGGCTCACTTGGGGTTTTCCTCTTGGATGTACGGCAATACAGACTTGCTCCAAGCGTCGACGTTGAAGCTGGGCGGGGTCTTTGAATTGTTTGGCCTCAGCACTGACGGTGCCACGAACACGGAAGACATGTACAACAAGCTGGTCACGCAGGCTGCCACGTTTGATCCGCTGGGGAAGCACGGCTTCATCGTCAAGGTTCTCCACGTGAACGTGATGCTCATGTTCATCCTGTTCGTGCTGGTGCTTGTCGGCATTCTGCTTTCTGCTGTCTGGGTGCGAGTTCTTCTACCAGTGCTGCGCAACACCCTTGGCCGCGTTCTTCTGGCGTTTTGGCGTCGTCTACGACCGCTCTTCCGGTTCTGTCGATGCCGCTGCTCGTGCTTCCGACGAAGGAAAAACACAGTCAAGCCCGTGCCTTCACCTGGTGGCGATTCACCGCCTACAGCCCCCACTCCGACCCTAGTGAAGCCTCGGAGTGGAGGACGATCTGCAAAAGTAGCAGCAGACATCGTTCTGACGGACATTCCAACGAGTGATCCGGTTACTGCACCAACAACGGATGCAGCAGCAGTGCCAACCAATGCCGACAATGGAAAAGAGGACGGATTGAACGGGGCCGAGCCTCTAGCCCTCAAGTCTTCAGTCGTTCCTTCAGTATCAACAGCATGGGCAGCACCAGCACCAACGGAAGCCGTACCGCTTAAGCCTTTAGTGTCAGCCAGACCGGTACCGACAGATGTCGTCCTACCAGAGTTCACCGACTTCTTCCGCAAGTCCGTGGGCCCGAAGTTCCGTCCCGACGCAAAGCTGGGCTTCAAGCGCGACTGCAATCGTCCATCCGAGCTCGTTCGGTACTGGCAAGAAAAGACCGTCAGCAACGGCTTCCACCGCCAATCGGGCGACTCGATGCGTACTTGGGAAGCCATCCAGGCCCCCGTCAAGACGTACGCAATTGAGGCGAACTCCAAGTACCGACTTGCTGTCGCCGAGCTTGCTGCAGCTTCAAGACGCGCTCTTACGATCGCAGAAACCCCAGAGACCCCTTGCGGTTCTCCTGCTAAACCCGAACGTATGGCCGCCGTGACACCAGCTCCTGTTGAAGCTGTGCCCGCTGCAGTTCCTGCTGTACTAGCACCTGAAGTTGAGGCCAAAAAGGATGAAACAGAAGTTCCGAAAGCTGAAACAGCGGTGGAGGTGAAGCTTGCCGAAACTCCAGAGCCCGGTAGGGTAGAAACACAATAGATTGGACGCCATTCTCTATCTGTGGATGCATGCGCTGTTTATTAGTCTGACTAGAGCCCCACAATTGAAATTGCCTCACTCCTTGCAGTCGATAAAGCTGCTCCGTTGACGGGGTTGTTGCAGGTCACTTGGCCTCGGCCATCGTGTAGAAGCCCTGGGCGTACTTCTTGCCAAACTCGGCGGCCGACGTCGGCGGGTGCTTCAGAGCTTTGCGTGGGTTCTCGTCCAGCTCCTGGCGACGTTCACAGTACAGACACAAGTAAGTATCAGTTAACCACCAACATCAACACCACAAGAGAGCTGCGAAGTCTCACCTCGAAGACGGCCTTGATATCGCCGTCAAACTTTTCGTAGAGGGCCTCGAGCTTCGCGGCCACTTGGGGGTCGTACTCGAGCGAATCCGAATGCTCTCGCGCGCCCTTCGTGGCGTGCAGGCTCTTGCTTGCCTGGCTCAGGTCTGACTCGGATACCGTAGCACCTCTCTTGGCCTCCATGATTTGCAAGCTCTTTGCTAGATAACAAAGATCTGAATTTGAAGCGACGCGTCCAGGGTGGCCGAGCGTCGGTTTGACACAAGTCCCGCAAAACCATTGGAGCTAGAGAGGAAAGCGCTGGCCTGCTGGTTGGTGGGCATGTCTCTGGTTTGATTATTTGTCAAGCGTGGGCGCTGTTCGATCGGTCCTTCATAAATATCGCCTTGCTGCTGCATTCTGATACCTGGCACTTGTTTCACGTTGTCGATCTAACACCTTCACGCGGCTTGCTTCTCCTCGCCTGCTTTGACCGCTCCGTCCTCCTTGCCCTTCGTCTCCACAGCCTCCTTGCCCTCCGCTACTTCCTCGACCTTTTCATCTGCCGGCTTGTCAGCGTCAGCGTTTTCGCATGTATCAACCTCCATCGCCTGCTCTGCCTCCTTCTCCTCGCTCTTCTCTTCCTCTTCTTCCTCCGCCAACTCTGTCGGAACCGGAGGCGACGCGAACCTCGGACTCTGCGGCTCCTCCAGTTCCCGTTCCGACCCGGAGTCGTAGAAGGCGTCCAGTTGATCCGGATCAGCGGTAACAACCAAGTCCACCTCGTCCAGCGTCACCTGCTCCCTGTCGTCCCTCGCCACTCTCGCCTCGGCTGCTGCTTCATCTCCGTGATGAGCCACCAGCGTCTGGTACGTCCTCAGATCGTTCATGAAGGCGCTGGCCAGCTTCTGGCGCCTCATCCCCAGCAGCTCGCGCTTGCGGCCCTCGGACTCCTTGGTGATCTGCGCCTCGAAGTTCTCGAGCTCCTGCTGCTGCTTGGCCGCGAACTCGGCGTTCTGCCGGGCCGCGTTCTCCTCGCAGCGCTGCACCAGGATGTTCTCCACCTCGTCGGCCTCTTCGGCCAGCTTGAGCACCAGAGAGCGGACCCCCGCGAGCTGTTGACGCACTCTGGAGACCAAATGAAAGTTCTGCGCTAAGAACTGCTCGCTGGCCGCTTGGGCCTGCAGCGTGGCCCGCGCGCTGCTAAAGGCGGTGTCGAGTTCTTGGCCACTTTGGTGAAAAAGCAGACACATAAGTAACAATTCAATATCTCGTTAACTACTGGGGACTTTTTCCTGCAGCTTGCATGGATAGAAGCGTCTGTCACCTGAGCATGAGTTTCTGGTGGTTGGAGACGGCTTGAGCATGTACTTTTTGCTGCGCACGGAGGAATTCCTGGCCTTCATTGCGACCGGTGATCGATGAGGCTCCTGGCGCGATGGGGGCGACGTTTTGGACCGTTGTTTCGACGGAGGAGGTGGCCGAGACGGAGCTGAAGGGGGCCGACCGGTTGCTGGCGGCGGCCAGCTCTCGCTCCACCGCGGAGGACAGCTCGCGTGACTTGGCCACGACGTACTGGAAGCCCAGCATAATCAGTTTAGGGGAGGAAATATGGGGTCAATGTCACTCAAGTGAAGAGTGATCAGTATTATCTTGGTGGTCGACACATGAGTTCTGCAGCCTTTTCTTTGGAACGCGGGCACTCGCTCGTTGCACTCTCATCAATTTCTATACGCTGCAAGGCGAGCAACTGGTATTTATTATTCACTCCATCAAGCTTGTAAGTATTATCAAGAGATACTCATTTATTTTCACAGCGATACTGTTCAGAGAAGAAACCTTACGTGCAAGACAACCGAAGCAGGCAAACGAGTTTACTGTGTTGAATTGAACATTTTGTGCTGCTACCAGCAACGTGCTACTGTAGTCAAGCGTTGTCCTCATTCTACCACCGCTACACCAGGGCTAACGATCGTAAGAGTTCCCTACAAAAAGAGTGACATTTGCGTTCGTACTCGGAAGGCTCCTCATCTAGTGGGAGCAGGACTTCCTGCACAAACTGAATAATGGAGGAAAAACGACCATGCTGGTCTTCCACTGTCCAGATGGGGTGAGCCTTGAAGTGATTCTTGCGTCCACAAATGTCCACTAAGCTTAAATCGCCCCTGATAGCCTTCAAGATAATGCTATCCACAAGACGATGCAATATAGATGTTGTACAGTGATGCTTGCTAGCAAATACTCGAGAGAACTGTTGCTGTTGACAGGAGCCATTCAAACTGGACGAATTGCAGCTTAATTTTCCCGATGTAGGTTAGACAGCTGGCTCCAAATAATTGATTCGATTTTGAAACAGCCACTGGTTTGGGCTTTTTGTGGGTCATCGTGCAGTGAGAGAAAGCAGTTGTGACAGCGAGCCCTACGCAGCACTAACATGGCTCACAATTCTTCAACAGCGATGGATTGACCCAACGGAAAGCAAAGCACTTGATGCATCGTGAACATCAACAGCCCATTCAACCCTTTGCGCCGTTCCCAAAAGTGGAGGCAGATGGATATAGCTTTGTGTGCGCTGTGGTTATCACGAGCACCCTGGCACCCAGCTGGTGTCCAAAAGCCTGGATGGTCAGCCAAAGCCCAATAGCGGAGACCAATACGGTTCACCAGATGGGGCTTTGCCCCAAACCGCGTTCATCTTGTCGAGTTTGCAGGCAGAGCAGACTCTGGTCCACCGCATTAGGAATCGACCGCGGCAAGCATTAACCAACACGAACCTGCGCATGCTCGTGCGCGGGTACAGGATTTCCCGGTCCTCTTGCTCGATTTAGCGTTCACCTTTGGCATCCGCGGCGTTTATTTATCAACAGGCGATGGTGATGATATGGGCCTCCATGGGCTTGACTTCGGTGCTGCTTTCCAACATCTCGGCGATGCTCATAGCCTTCAAGTTGTACCGCGACTGGGACTACCGGGTGTCCAGCGTACGGTGGTTATTCCTAACATTCTTCGCCTACCTTTGGCTCTACACACTCGGACGCGCGAGTTACTACGTCTGGGTAGTCATGCTACCGATCAAGGAATTCGTAGACGCCAACAACGCCGTTCCGTACACAAGCAAGCAGCTGGACCAGCTAGGAATTTACGCTACGACGGACCTCGAAGCTGCGCGAAGGTTGTTCCCGACAACGATTTTGTGTTTCTGCGACGTCATGCACTTCGCTGTGGCCTTCTGGGTGCTCCCGCTGATCTACGAGCTCTCGAAAATCGCGGCAAAGTCCATGGACCGAGGCAGTGCCAAGGAACAGGCCAAGATTCGGATGTACATTGTCGTGGGCCACGGACTGATCGCTTGCTTTCTTATCGCGGAGGTTGTGTTGAGCGTTCTCGGAGGCGGGTATTCAAGCTATACCTATCGATTAGCGCTGTGCATCTACGTCATGCAGATAGTCACGCTTGTGTACATGGGCGTGATGTTGTTCCTGCTTAAGTGCAAAGGCCGCGATGTTGAGTCGATCAACGGCCACTTTGAGGCTTCTCCAGTCTACCAGCGACTCAAGTGGATCATGTTTGCGTACGCGCTATTCGCGTTCCAGTACGAAGTCACATCGCTCTTCACGTACGTGTACACCCCGCGTGATGAGGCAACATTGAGCTACATTGGCATCAGCCAAGTGATATACAATGCCACCGGTCTCGCCTTGGCACTTTGTACGGGCTGCAGTCTGCCTTGCACGTTGCGATTCTGCGGCTGCTGCATTCCCGACGAAATGCTCGTTCAGCTAGTGGTCGAGTCCAATCGAGGCGAAATTCCCTGTATGCACGACGGCGGTGGCACTGTGGACCCTCCAGTGTTGAATCCGATATTTGTCGTGACGGACATCGAGTCTTCAAGCGCGTTGTGGGGGATCGACGACGGTAAGGTCATGCAGCGCGCGATTCAGGTGCACGATGATACGCTGCGCTCGCTGCTGACACCGTACCGAGGATACGAGATCACTACAGCGGGCGACTCGTTTCAACTGGCCTTCCACACGATTCGCGAGGCCGTGTCTTACTGCATGGATGTACAGCTTCAACTGCTTGCTGCTGACTGGCCCAAGGAGCTGCACAAGCTGGTGCCAGCGACCAAGAAGCGGCGAGCAGGTCACCGAGTCATTTTCCGTGGACTGCGAGTGCGAATGGGGATTCACGACGCCATGGGCTCCGACGGACACCTTCATCACAGTCCGCACGCTGTCACGGGCAAAACAGTCTACACTGGAGCGTCCGAGGTGATCGCCAGCGAGGTGGGTGATGTGGGAGCTGGCGGCCAGATCTTGGTCACGCGTCGAATCGCCGACTGGCTTATGACCAACAAGGACGCCTTGCCCATGGACTACTCCGTCGACTACCTGTGTGACTACTTGATCCCGCAGGTAAACATGCCTGTGGCCGTCTATGAGGTTTTGCCCGAAGAACTCGCTCGACGCAAGAAGATTTTCGCCCAAGACCAGAACAGCCGCATCCCCCACGTGGCCAACCGCTCGGCCTCGGGCTCCACCATCATGGAGAGCGGCCTGGAAACGCCTATGGGCTCGCCCACATCGTGGTACCACACACCTCGCACCCCAGAGCGAGTTAGTCATAGGTATTAGTTTTTGTTGTTGTCTGTAGTCTAGTTCATGTGCCAGTAGCTGTCTAGCTATTACTAGTACTTCGTAGTAGATGTTTCTTCGTTTAGTCAAATACATCGTGTCCACCAGAACTCGTTGATCATTGATTTCTTTGTCATACATGTAGAAGTACTACCAAACCTAAGCAGAACTTTGACGTGCAGCTTCAAGGACTTCAACTGGGACCTCTGACGTCCATCGTAACGTAGTGGGTGCAAAACGTCTTTCAATTTGCTTCATAACTTGATGGTGCCCGTCTTGGGCTCTAATATACGCGTTGCAGCCCTCAGCTCCTGGAGCTTGGTTCCTACTTGCTCACACGCTCGCAAAATCAGCTTTTGCATAACTACCTGGCTACTAGCCACACTAACTGCTGCCCCTAGATGTGCACGCCGGGTTTCCGCTTCAGCTCGTCGCGCAGTCCCAGCGAGAAGCACCCTCGCTCCACCATTTGGTGCGGCGGCACGAACGAGGCAGACAACGGCGTGACGACGTCGTCCTCTTCGTCGTCGTCGAAGTCGTGGAACCCTCCGGGCCGCAGGTCCTCACGCTGCCTATCCGTGCTCGGTCGCTTGCCCCTAAATACGTTGCCACCGGCATTGGATTCGCCGTCGAACTCCATCTTAAATATGTCATCATCGTCTTCTGTGTTCGTGAATCCGTCCAAATCTTCCTCTTCAGTGTCCTCGCACTCCTCTGCGATGCCGTCAGGCCCTGAATACGGCCTTGAAGACCTCCTAGACCGGCCGCTGTTGTTCCCGTGCATCGGGATGGTCAATCCGTCGTCGTTGTCGCTGTTGCGGTTGTGCTTGTCGCTCTCCAGCGGCCAACCGCCATTCCCGAGCATCACGGACGGCTCCTCCCACGACAGCAACTGCACCATCGGCTGCTTGGGGTCGTTCGAGTTCTGAAAGTCGTTGCTGCTTCCCCGCCGCCTATGCGACCCGGAGTCTCTCCTGTCTGACAACTTGTCACCACGCGACGGGATGGCCGTCGGCGAGGTCACCGACGAACCTGTGGGGATCTCGATCGGCGCGGACACGCGGTCCACCGCCAGGAGGTCGCCGATTCTCGGCGCGAGCCTCCGCGCTCGGAAGAGCTGCGACCGCAGTCCGAACACGTACGAAGACGTCTTGTCATCGGAAGGGGACGTGCCCCACCTGCTCCTGGAAGACGACCCCGACCTGCTGCTGCTCTGCCTGGCCATCGTCGACGCCGAGACGGATGCGCGCCCTCTGCTGCTGCTATTGTTGCTACTCGCGGGCCGACGCGCCGCCTCGCCCGTCGCGGCGGTGCGTCGGCGACTCGTAGCCGGGTCGGAGCGTCCATTAGCCGCCGCCTGTTGCGCCGCGGCGCGCCGACTCGCGTCTCCACTCGGGACGTGCCGGCCACGCGTGGACGTGGCCAGGTCCGGCGTGAAGATGTTGAGCGCGCGCAGGTAGTTGGCCCTCCAGTTCTTGTTCTTGTTGGCGCTGAGCGCCACGCGCTGGCTGCCACTGACCATGGGTTTGTCCTGTGGCTGTCGGTGGCGCGTCGTCATTGCGGGCCGCAGCCTCACGAGTCCAAAGCAAAATAGACGACGCGGGGCTCTTGCGCGCTGGAGACCTGCGCCGCGTTGGCTAACACCAGGCTGAAGCCACCTGCTGCTGCCGGCCGCAGCGTCAGTTGTTGCGTCGCCTCCGCTCCGAGCGCGGAGCTTGGGGCTAGCGACTGGCCGGCGGCGGCTCTCTGTCCTCGGGATTTGCGTCTGCGCGCCGCGTTTCCTCTGGCAAGCGCGCGATCTTTCGTGGCCGGAAGGACTGGAGCGGTGGCGATAGCCAAGCGGGGCGGAGGTCCGGTGCTGTCCTGTCAATCAGGCCAATTGCCAAATGAGACTGTCGCGCTGAATGGTGCCAGTTTCTATTGCGATAATTTGCATCCGAAGCCTTTTGAGAAGAAAAAAACGTGTGGGTGGCCACCAATTTCGACACCTCTCGGTGGAGTGGCTGGCACGCGCGCCATTCCCCCTTCGCGCGCGCTCTCTGCGTGGTGCTGATGCATACGTCTGCTGCTGCAGCAAGGACGGAAGGCGCTGACTTCTGAGCTACCTCCAGTGAGCGACCGGGCACTGCTCTCGCTCTCTCGGACGGTTGGCCAGCACGCTACATGTAATAAGCGTCGATCGCTTGCTCGGCCGGCAGCGAACTGCGGCACCGTGCAACGACGACGAACTGCGAAGATGCCGGTCGGTGCTAAAATGTACGATACCGCGGATCCTGCTCGATGGGGACGGCAAACTCCCACGAGACAGACGCGGATGGGTCGTCGAACAGCTACGCGAGGTGGGTATTGACAGTAGAGTTTACATACATTGTACGTGTGCAATGCTACTCTCCTCCAACCCAATAGAGGTGACTAAGATCTTCGCGCAAAGCTGACACACTTGTACTTCGAAGACTGGCTCGCGGCCAACGTCCCCGCAGGATTCGCGCCGGCAAGATTAGTGAAAAGTTACTATTATAGAAGACGCTGAGGCGAACGGCAAAACATAATCCAAGCACATGGGGCGTCTGAGACGTGTGACAGCGCAATGACCAAGCGGCTTTGCGCGATATAGCCGCTGCCGTGATGAACACGACGCTGGCGTGCTTTCGTGCGACTTGACCGCCTCAACTGGCGGGCTGCGCTCGAGGTCCGGGAAGACGCATCACCTCCGCGGCAGCGAATGGCTCGGAGCAGGAGCCGTCTCGAGATCGGAAGGCAGACGGCTTGGGCGCGCACCCAGCCATCCGGACTGGCGCCGGGGTCCCCATCCAGTGTAGTTGCAGTTTGTATGCGTCGGTTTTTATATTGTCATATTCTATTGTCGAAATGTAGAACGGGCCCGCAACAAATGCGACCAAGCAGACTTGCAGTGTTGGTACACCGGTAATGTTAGCCACAGAGCTTTGCCGGAGGCGGAGGGTGTTCAGCTTGCGTTGCAGGCATTGCTACACCTAGTGCGGCTGGCTTAATGCACTAGCCCTCAGGTTTTCGCCAGTGGCGTGGATACCCTTCATCACTCGCGCTCCAGTCTCTGCTCGCAGTGAGCGCACGCCATCGGCGAAAGACAGGTTCCGGCGTTCGACAGGTTATACTTCAAAGTAACAATAGCAGTTCAGCAGACCTCGCAGAGGGACCTGACATGGCCTTCCGGCAGGCGATTGTGCAAACTCGCTGTTGACGAGTCCCGGTGCACGTTCCTAGTGACTCAAACACGAGGTCGCTGCCATCTCGGCACTGCCGCCTTGCTGCTAGCGAAAAGCAGGTCGCAGGCTTCACGCTGTATTGCCGCGTCAACAGCGCTGAGAAACTTTCTTGAGAAACTAGGATAGTAGTTTTCCCCCGAAAACGCCTCTGCCGCCCTCGGCTCGACAATCGAGAAGGGAGTTCGAGCGCCATTGCTTCCAGCAAGCTCCGCGATACTGTACTCCACCGAGAGAGTGGTCTAAGCAGTCAAACCACTGGCACGCACCCAGCAACAATATCCCTTAAACGAGAATTTCTGATTTCGACGACAAATGTCAAAATACTCAGCATGTTTGCGTTAAACGCGATCCGGAGACTCAGGTGGCGGACCCCCGTCAGGCAATCGCAATGCCGCGCTTCTGTACGTTCCCGTCGTCGCTCCCTGCCCATGAATACCCGCCTGCAACGAAACCTACAGCTCAGGCCCGCAACTCAGGCCTCAGTCTTGCTTTTGAATGGAGTCCTGGCGCACCACTAGGTGGCGCGTTTTCCTCCTAGCGTTGGCAGCCTTGACTGGCCGTCTTATTCGGCCCCACGCGCCGCGATGATTTCGGCTGTCCAAGCAACGGACGCTCTCGTTGTTTGTGGAGCGGGATATCCTTGTCAACGTCTCCCGAAGCGACAGTCACAACGACACGATTCTCCGTACTCAAACGACCGCACTCTTTTGGAGTCTCGGAATATTCTAGGCGCTATAGTCACATCGATACAGCTGCCACGAATGGTTGGTGTACGGTACACAGAAACTAATAAGTGTGCTGAACCTAATTCCTGCGATCGGAAAGCTTACCGCTCGAGGCGCGCGCTGTCTCGCCTCCTTGTCGTCCACACGCCCCGCTGCCAAAGCCCCCCAGCGCACTCAGCCCCCCCCCAAGACGCGCAAGAATCCTCCGCCCAAGTCCAGCGTCTCTCTCCGCGGAGTGGCCATGATATGGACGGCCTTCGCCGTCGCCAGCATGGCGCTGTCCAGTCTGTCGACCGGCATGACCATGGTGAGTCTGCGGCGCAGCTGGGACCTGCACGTGTCCAGCGTCCGGTGGCTCTTCTTCCTCTTCTTCGTGTACCTGTGGCTCTGGAGCACCACGCGCGTGCTGTATCTGCTCTGGGTGAGCTTCTACCCCATTGAGACCACCACGTCCGACTACGCGTCCTCCTCCTCGAACGAGGACGAGGTTATCTACGACCGGTACAGCAGCATGGGCATCTACACGGTGCTACAGCTCGAGGAGACCCAGGACGCCTTCGCGACGGCCTTGCTGTGCTTCGGAGACGCCGCGCTCTTCGCCGTGGCGCTCTGGATGTTCCCGCTCACGTTTGAGCTTTCCAACATCGCGGCCAAGTCCATGGACAGAGGCGCCGAGAAGGAGAGGAAGCAGATCAGGTTCTACGCCTGGTCGGTGCACGGAGCCGTCGTGGTGTTTGCAGGTATCGAGACGACGCTCGCCATCGCCTACCAGGGATACACGCAGTACACGCAGCGCTGTCTGCTCAGTGTGTACTTTGTCCAATTCTTCAGCTTCTTGTACATGATCTGGCTCATCATCAGGCTCAAGATCGGAGGCAGGAAGTACGAGAACGTCCAGGGCCAGTTTGTCACCTCGCCAGTATACCAGAGACTCAAGAGGATCATGATCGTCTACGCGTTGTTCTCGCTGCAGTTCCAACTGGCCTCCGTGGTCATGTACGCGTCCTCGGATAACCAGGACAAGTTGCTGGACTTTATCAGTGTCAGCTTGCTGGTCTACCACCTCTCCGGCTTGGCTCTCGCGGTCACCACCATGTGCAGTCAGGCCTGCGTCCTCAACTTGTGCAGGTCGTGTCTGCCCGATGACATCGAAGCTCAAGTCCAGAGCAGGTTCATGCAGGGAGGCGATCTTTTGTCTCCGAGAGATACACAGGTGCTGATGGAGTCGGCGGAGCCGCCGCTTGTAAATCCAGTGTTTGTCTTCACCGACATTGAGTCGTCCAGTGCTCTGTGGGCCATGGGCGACGGCCTCGTCATGCAGCGGGCTACGGAGATCCACGATAACATCCTTCGTGCGTCCTTAATGAAGTACCGAGGATACGAGATCACGACAGCAGGCGACGCCTTCCAGCTCGCGTTCCACACAGTTCGCGAAGCTGTGGAATACTGTTTAGACGTGCAGCTCCAGTTGCTGGTTGCGAACTGGCCCAAGGAGCTCCATGGCATGCTGCCAGCGACCAGGAAACTTCGTGCAGGCCACCGATTGATCTTCGGCGGTCTACGTGTGCGGATGGGCATTCACGACGCGGTAGATGCGGACGGAGCCTTGATCCTGGATGTTCACGCCGTGACGGGCAAGATGATCTATACCGGGGCGTCCGAAGTCATCGCCAACGAGATCGGCGACTTAGGCGACGGTGGTCAGATCCTGGTGACCAAGCGGGTGGCCGACTGGCTGGTGATGTACGAAGACCTGGTGGCGATCGACTTCATCGTCGATAGAGTGGGCGAGTACTCGATCCCGCAGATCAAGGCCAAGCTGGAGGTGTACCAAGTGCTGCCCGAGGTGCTTACCGGCCGCAAGAAGATGTTCTCATCGACGCTCAAGAAGCGGCGCGCCACCACGGCGTCGTCGCTGTACTCGATCGCGTCGAGCAATCGCTCGCGACTGTCAAGCAACGCCGGACAGCTGCCGGCCCCCGAGCAGCGACGAAGACTGTCTCGACCGCTGCCATTGGCACCGCCGTCAGACCGCGCGCCAGCGCAGGGCGGACTTAGTCGTTTCGGCCGCGTGCAGCGATCGTTCTTGCGTATTGACCACGGCTCGTTCTACACGCGCGCGACGAGCATGTAGTTGGATCACTAACTTATTATAAACGAGAAGAATACACTAGTTTTCCATATAAAGTCTTCGCCTCATACATGAAGAGAACGAAGCCCTGATGCATTGAAGCAGGTTACCACTTCTCTGCGCTGCACCGAGATCGTTTCGGCGAATCGGTGCCGAGTTGCCATAACTCAGTAGACTGATGATGAGTTTGTCTACTGTCTGAGAACAGTACGTGTTGGCTCTGCTCGACAAGTCTATAGCAGCCCTCCTGCAGCGTTGACTGTGAGCACCTGTGATCATGACTGCCAGTCGAAGTTGTCGTTAATGTAGACATCTGGCTCGTGACGCGGCAATAAATACTTCTACATGCAGTAATAGGTTGGCGCAGTCATGACTGACAAAGAGCTGGAGGGATTATATTTCTGCCGTCCGTGCACCCACGCAGTGTGGATGCCCGCTACAAGCTTTATCTACTGTACATGCACTATAATTTGACAGGCAAAACAGCGCTATTTGGTGCCCTTGGCGTTGTAAGCGACAAAACTACTCGTTTTAACGTTTACTACCCTGGTGGTGTGGTTTGTAAGCATGCGGCGTGCTTCGAGGACATACAGTACGAGCGTCGCTGTTACAGTCCTGAATCTGGACCCTTCTCGTGTAAAGTCGAAGTCGTCTACTCAGCTTTGACTCGTTCTTTCCGAGCTCTAACTGGTGCAGGTGCAGGTGGAGGGTCCCCCGGGTCCGCCTCCGTTCCGATGTCCGTGTAGCAGGCGAGGCTAAGTTGGAACTGAAGCCCTTGAATCTTGGTCGTGACTCGGTTGCGTTCTCGTCGCGCAATCGCCTTCAGTTGTCGTAGACAGGTTGTCCACACATACTGTATTCCAGCGGCTCTCCAAGTTTTGCCTTCATGCACGGTACCACTTGGTTCCGTAATTCCCATATTAGCGCATATCCGATGCTGCAGATCGCCCTCCGTATCCGTCGCAGTGCTTCTGCGCTCTCTTGTTTCCATTTGCCATAACGTACCTTGCTGTTGGCCTCTTCTTTCCTGGTGTCGGCAGGCGCTCGCTCACCATCGGGTGGCGCGTCAACATAAAGTATTGAAATATGATAGTCAGTGCATATTTCTGCCCCGACTGCAAGGTACCCTGGTCACTGTACATTTTCAAGTCGTGTGTTCGGACTGGAGCGTGTCCAGTACATCATCGATCGATCGGTGGTCAAAGGCGGCGGTCATTCCTAACCCCCCTGCAGCAGCGGACTCGCCCGCGTCTTCGTGCCACTCGAGAGTCGAGACACATGGCAAACATAGTGGCCATGGTCTGGACGACGCTAGCCATCACGGCCATGGGGCTGTCGTGCGTGGCCACGGGCATCACGAGCTACAGCCTCCGCCGGTCTTGGGACCTGCAGGTTTCCAGCGTGCGCTGGCTCTTCTCCATCTTCTTCACGTGCTACTGCCTCTACGGCGCCGCGCGCGTCGCCTACATGGTCACAGTGAGCGCCAAGGTCACGTGGGGCCACACGGCCAACGACGAGTACATGGCCGAGCACTACGCGACGCTCGGCATCTTCGCGCCGCTGCACTCGCGCGTGTCCAATGACCCGCTGGTGACGGTGTTTCTGGTCCTCGGGGACTCGGTTCACTTCTCGGTGGCGACGTGGATGTTCCCGCTAATCTACGAACTCGGCCTCATGGCCAGGAAGACGATGGACCGAGGCGCCGAGAAGGAGCGAGAGCAGATTCGGTGGTATTGGTGGTGCGTCTGGCCCATTATTGCGGGGTTTGCAGTCGCGGAGACCATCCTGGCAGCAGATAGAGGAGGCTACACGACCACCACACAGGCATTTCAGCTGGCAGTGTACGTCACCATGTTCACGAGCTTTCTGTACATGCTCTTCGTCGTCTTGAGACTCAAGTGGGGCGGCAGGAAATACGAGAATGTCCAGGGTCAGTTCGTCACGTCGCCGATTTACCAGCGTATCTCGCGGATCCTGTACGAGACCAGGATTTCTTGTATTTCTTGGGTGTTTGCTGGCAAAGAGCTGACCAAAGTGGTGTTCTTTGCTTTGTGACTTGCAGAGCCATCTACGCGATTTGTACGCTCCAGTACCAACTCGCGTCCGTCATTTCGTACTCGATGCCGGACGACAGAGACGTACTTAGCAACTACACAAGCATCAGCACGGTCATATACAACATTTCTGGGCTCGCCTTGGCCACCACAACCATGTGCAGCCAAGCGTGCATTCTACAGATGTGTCGCTGTTGTATGCCTGACGATGTCGAAGCTCAGTTCGAAGCCAGGCTCATGCAGCCTGGAGATCTCCTTTCCCCGCGAGATACCCAGATCCTCGTTGACTCCGCCGAGCCGCCACTGGTAAATCCTGTATTTGTCTTCACAGATATTCAGCAGTCGAGCGCGCTGTGGGGTGTTGGCGATGGCCTCATCATGCAGCAAGCCACGGAGATCCACGACAACATTCTACGGCAATCGCTCATGAAGTATCGCGGCTACGAGATCACGACGGCAGGCGACGCATTTCAGCTTGCCTTCCACACTACCCGCGAAGCAGTCGAATACTGTATGGATGTTCAGCTGAGGTTGCTGGATGCTCCTTGGCCAAACGAGCTGCACGGGTTGCTACCTGCAACTAAGAAGCAGCGCGCAGGCCACCACTTGATTTTCCGCGGGCTGCGCGTACGCATGGGCATCCACGACGCAGTCGACTCGGACGGCCCGCTGGTGCTGGATGTCCACGCTGTCACAGGAAAGATGATCTACACAGGCACGTCGGAAGTGATTGCCAACGAGATCGGAGACTTAGGCGACGGCGGCCAAATCCTCGTAACCAGACGCGTCGCGGACTGGATCGCCATGTACGCGGACCTGGTTGCGATCCCGTGCTCGGTCGACCGTGTGGGGGACTACACTGTCCCTCAAATCAACACGAAGGTGGAGGTTTTCCAGGTCCTTCCGACGCTGCTGGCGAAGCGCAAGAACAAGTTCACGACGACGTTCGCCACAACACTCCAGAGGCGTCCTGGCCACGGGGGCAACGCTGCGACCGGCGCGCATTCCTTCACGGCCAACGACGGCACTCCGCCGGGCATGAGCAGCGTGGCCGCCCAGCGCCGCCGCAACCTCTACGCGCAGCGCGAGCGACGCCGGCAGCAGGAACAAGGCGCGCTCGGTCGCCCAGCGTCTCACCAGACGCTCGTGCGCACGGAGAGCGCCCGTCCGAGCTTCGCGCTCGACACGCACCCGAGCTACGCGCGCACGACAAGCATGTAAATTAGCACATGATTTATGAAAATAGAGCTCCTGGGCCTGCAGCGAGCGCTGCTCACGTCACGATCGTCCATGTTGAAGCTGTTGACGCGCCACACGTCGCATACGCCCCTGTAGCCATGTTTGCGCGGAGACAAACCTCCACTTCGTGCCAACACGTTGCCACCTCGAGTGTGGCAACAACTCTCTTTTTCAACGCGATCTGGAGATTGCCACATTCCATTTTCGTCGTCACTTCCAGAAAAAAAAGTATCAGCGTAACGCACAAAAGGAAACTCCGGCACTGGTCTCCCGAGGTCAAAAGTGGTTGCCAGCTGTTTCTTCCAACGGGAACTGCAAGCCCCAAGCCAAGCTACGCGAGTGAGTGACGCCGCAGCGAAGGCGCAACGCAGCGTGTGTTCGCCCGAATCCGAACACAAGCGAGCGAGCTGAGCTGAGTTTGAGCGGTCAACAGCGCCCCGGTCCTACCAAACAAGAAAAGCCCAAACTTCGAACGGCTTCTTCACTTGACTAAAAGTCTCACGCCCCCCAAAGACCGCGCTGGCCCACAACGGCCCGGCCCGGCCACCGCTCTCATTCGCCTCTTGCGTCGCGACCCGCGTGCCCAGGATGGTGTGGACGTCGCTGGCCATCGTGACCATGGGCGTGTCCTGCGTGGCCACCGGCGGCACGAGCTACAGCCTGCGGCGCAGCTGGGACCTGCAGGTCTCGAGCGTCCGCTGGCTCTTCTTCATCTTCTTCCTCTGCTACTTCGTCTTCTGCCTCAGCCGCGTCGTCTACATGGCCGTGGGCCTCATCCAGCCACTGGAGTCCACGACGGACGTGGACGAGCAGCTGCTGGCCAACCGCTACAGCAAACTCGGCGTCTTCTCCGTGCTGCACTTTAAAGTCTCACGTAACGCGCTCGTCACGACGCTGCTGGTGCTTGGGGACTCGGCCCTCTTCGCAGTGGCCGTGTGGACGTTCCCACTGGCCTACGAGCTCGGGCTCATCGCCACGCGGTCCATGGACCGAGGCGCCGAGAAGGAGAAGGAGCAGATCCGATGGTACCTCTGGAGGGTCTGGGTCGTCATTGCGGGCTTCGTCGTCGTGGAGACGACACTGGCAGCGGTGAGGAAAGGGTACACGAGCTACACGCAGAGGTGTCTCCTGGCCGTGTACCTCGTGCAGTTTCTCAGCTTCCTCTACATGGTGTGGAACATCGTGAGACTCAAGTGGGGCGGCAGGAAATACGAGAACGTGCAGGGCCAGTTTGTGACGTCGCCGATTTACCAGAGACTCTCGAGGATCATGTAGGACGCAGCACAGATGAACGGGGTTGTTGTGTTGACTTCGGGCTAACATGGTGAGGTTTGTTGTTGTCCGTGCAGGATCATCTACGCGCTTTTCACGCTGCAGTTCCAGCTTGCAACCGTTGTGATGTACGCCATGCCCAACCAGGAATACAAACTCATGGACTTTATCAGCGTCAGCGCGGTCATCTACTGCATCTCGGGAATGGCGCTCGCCATTACGACCATGTGCAGTCAAACCTGCCTCTTGGAATTCTGTCGCTGCTGCTTGCCGGACGATGTCGAAGCCCAAGTGGAAGCCAGACTCATGCAGCCTGGAGAACTGCTCTCCCCGCAAGATACGCAGGTGCTTGTCGAGTCTGCTGAGCCCCCACTGGTGAACCCTGTGTTCGTTTTTACAGATATTCAGCAGTCGAGTGCGCTCTGGGGCGTCGGCGACGGATTGATCATGCAAAAAGCCACGGAGATCCACGACAATATCCTGCGCTCGTCGTTGATGAAGTACCGAGGGTACGAGATCACTACAGCAGGGGATGCGTTCCAGTTGGCCTTCCACACACTGCGCGAGGCGATCGAGTACTGCTTGGACGTGCAGATGCAGTTGCTAGAAGCAGACTGGCCAAAGGAGCTGGACGGGTTACTGCCTGCGACCAAGAAGCAGCGCTCAGGTCGCCATCTTATCTTCTGCGGACTGCGTGTCCGGATGGGAATCCACGACGCGGTTGACGCGGATGGGCGGCTCGTGCTAGACGTGCACGCTGTGACGGGGAAAATGACCTACACCGGCGCGTCCGAAGTGATCGCCAATGAGATCGGTGACCTGGGTGATGGCGGTCAGATTCTGGTGACGAGACGCGTAGCTGACTGGCTGTTCATGTACGCGGATCTGGTGGCAATCCCTTGTTTGGTGGATCGCATTGGAGAGTACACGGTTCCCATGATCAACTCGACGGTGGAGGTGTTTCAGGTGATTCCAATGGAGTTGGTCAAACGCAAGAAGAAGTTCACGACAATGCTGAAGAAGCGCGTGACGTCGCATCTGTACGGGAGTAGCCATTCTCTCACCGACAACACGCTTCCCGGTTTGAGCATCGCAGCCGCGGAACGCCGGCGTAACCTGTACGCTTGGCGTGAACGTCGTCGCCAACTGGAGCAGGGTGCTCTAAGTCGTCATGCGTCCTCCCACACGCTGCTGGGTGCTGAGGGTATTGACCACGGGCTGAGCTACACACGCAATAGCAGCATGTAAACTACATGTAGCAAGTATAACTACGAGTATAGTATAAAGCTGAACGACAATGAAGTTTGCGTGGCGTGACCTAGCTGCGTTCTTTATTATATTAACCAGGCACCTCGCATGGTTACCTGAAGCGCGGTTTACATCATATACAAATTGCCTGGACAAGGACTGGCTGTCGCCCAAGCTGTATCGATAGGTTTTGGCTGTGCGCGTTGGTTGTTGTAAAGCGAGAATCCGGGATTTTCGAGGTGTTGACAAGGAGTACGAACTCGGATGTTGGTTACCACCGTCGAACGCGTACGTGATTGTGCGCGAGACGATTCATCCATGAACACAGCTTCCATTCGCTGTCAGTTCATCAAGTTTCCGCCGCACAACACTCCAGCCTCTGGATGCTACATGGCACTCACAGCTTGTGCTCCGCCTTCTGCATTTCGATTCCCGGTCAAAGTCTTTGACCGGGCCCCGGATCAAAGCAACTCATCGAAGCAAGGACATCTGTACAACTGTTTCTAATGCGGATAATATTGGGATGTGCTCGATGTCGAGTCTCAACTCTGCATACAACCCCCCATACACTTGAGCGGCGGCACCGGGGTTGGTCCGCCTTGAAAAGTACTGGCTCCTTTGTGTTCGTGGGCATGTCTTCGAGTTCGAACAAGCGGAGACGCGTCATTTCCCGAACTTACTCCACTACGGCGTTGAGGTCTCGTAAACGGCGATAGCATTTTCGAGACGAAAGCCGGAGTACACAATGATCTGGCGAGTTTGCGCTCTCGTAGCCGCAGTCGCTATCGGCGTCGCGGACGCTGCCCGCCTCCCAACAGGTATTTGCTACGCCCCGTGGCACCACCCCACCGTCAACGCCGATGTCGTAGGCAAGGACTTGACCCAGGTCGGACAGTCCTTTTCCAGCATCCGCTCGTTCCAGACTCTTTTCAGCGGCGTGAACATCATCAACTCGGCAGCAGCGGCAGGAATCAAGGTGGCTGTGGGTGTGCAGCTCACGGACCCGGCACTAATCGACGCAGAAATTCAGGCTGTGTGCGATGGTTATGGCGCAAACCCGAGCGCCATCGAAGCCGTCTACGTTGGTAACGAGTGCCTTAAGAACAAAGACTTTGGAACGGTCACGGCGGACGAGATCGTCGGCTACATTAAGCGCGTGAAGGCGTGCGTCGGCAAGACGCCTGTCGGCTCGGTGCAGCGCATTAACGAGTGGCTCTCGTCGGACGGAGCTGCTACGCTTTCTGCGGCTTGCGACGTCCTTGGCGTCAACATCTACCCGTTCTTCACGAACGGCCCGCAGACTGCCGTCGAGAAGCTGCAGACCCAGTGGGAGCAAATGGTGGTGAAATACGACGCCGACAAGATGCACGTGACGGAAACGGGATGGCCGTCGGAAGGCGAGAACTACGGCCAGAACGCGCCCTCGATCGAGGGCATGCAGCAGTACATGGACGACTGGGTCGCGTGGGCCAAGAACGTCCCGCAGAGCTACTGGTTCATGATGTACGACACGACGGTGAGCTACACGGGCGCCGAGTACGAGAAGCACTTCGGCGTCTTCACCTCTGATGGAACTAAAAAGATCACCGTTCCTAGCGGCGTTGACTCGACAGCGCAGAAGCAGTCGAACAACACGACGGACGCCCCTACCGCTGCCAAGACTGCCGTGAAGACGGCTCCTGCTCCGGCCGCTACGACCGGTACCCCGGTTTACACCTTCCAACACGACACCACCGGCAACGAAGCTGCCGGTACTGTCGCTCCATTCTCTGGAACGTGCAGCCAGACCGTATCGTCTGGAGACTCGGCCGTCGGCATCAAAATTGTCACCGACAAGAGCTGCGCGTCGGGCGGCGTGGGTTGCATCGATGAAGTGTGCCGATTCTGCATGCTCGTAAGCAGCCCGCGCTCCTCGAAGCTCGTCGCCTGCTCCTCGGTTAAAGGTGCGACGACCACGAAGAGGAAGCTGTAGATTCCAAGTCATAGAGAGATTTTTTTTTTCTTCGTAGATCTAGGGAAGCGCATCTCGGCTTTTCGCTTTGTGTTCATCTTGTAGGGGAGTCGTTGGGAACTCCTCGTCCTGGTCTGCAGGCAGTTAGATCAATGAAAAATGGTTTGCGACACTGACTTAGGGCGTTCAGCTTCAACTTAGTACATGTATCCTGGATACCTGCGCAAAGATTGAAATGGATAGTGCTCTCATGCAGATGCAACATCACGAGTGGAGTATATACAAATATTGTATTTCGTGAGGAAGCCGCGACCAAAAACTACACGGTAAGAGCTGCAAATGGTTACTTCGAAGACCTCTTGCACTTGTTGTTGCCAGAAGGAGTGGCCGTGGTTGCCACTGGGGTGGCCTCAGACTGAGTCGAACCCTCCGAAGAAGGAGCTGTCGTGGAGGTAGGGGCCGTCGTCGGGGCATCAGTGACAACACCCGCAGTCGTCGTTGGCGTCTCCGTTAAGGCTGGAGCCTCCGTAGTTACAGGGGCCAAGGTCACCGGGGTTTCAGTCGTCGTAGGAGCATCCGTGGTGCTCGAAGCAGTCGAACCCGACCAGGATGAGGAAGTGGAGTTGGTCTGCTGTGTCGTGGCGCCGCCACCACCGGGAATCGTGACCTTCTGCGTGCCATCCGAAGTGAAGACGCCGAAGTGCTTTTCGTACTCGGCACCGGTGTAGCTCACCGTCGTGTCGTACATCATGAACCAGTACGACTGCCCCACGCTCTCGGACCACGTCACGTAGTCGTTCAGGAACTGCTGCATGGTCTCGGTCGACGGCGCATTGCCTTGGTACTCCTCGCCGCTGGACGGCCAGCCCGTCTCCGTCAGGTGGAGCTTGCTCGACTCGTACTTGTCCGTCATCTGCTTCCACTGAGCCTCCAGCTTCTCCACTGGAGTCTGGTCGCTCACAGTGAAGAACGGGTAGATATTGACCCCAATGACGTCCAACGCCCCCTCCAGCGCCGCGGCGCCATCGGCACTGAGCCACTCATTGATGCGTTGCACCGAACCCACCGGGGTGTCACCGACACAGGCCTTGACCTGGTTGATGTAGACCACCAGCTCTTCAGCGCTGAACGTTCCGAAGTCGCCGTTCTTGAGGTTCTCGTTGCCAACGTAGACGGCTTCGACGGCGGTCGGGTTGGCCTCATAGCCTTTGCACACCGCGTCGATCTCCGAGGCGGTGGCCGAGGCATCCGAAAGCTGCACGCCGACAGCAACCTTGAGGTTCGCCGCAGCCGCCGCCTTAATGACGTTGATGCCGCTGAATTGGGCCTGGAACGTGCGGATACTTGAGAAGTACTGGCCGATCTCGGTCATGTCGGCAGCGACGACGGTATCGTCGACCGTGCTGTGCTGCCACGGCGCGTAGCACACACCCGTCGATAGGGCGCCGGTTTCAGCTCCGATCGCGAGCGCAGCCATTACCACCGCGACACGATCACCCGAGGAGAAGACCATTGTCGCTTGAGGATTGAGATGGATGGAGCGGTCGGTGGCTTGAGCAGTGGCGGAGCAAATGAGAAGTGAGTGCAAACCATCGGCATAGGGTCACACGTTGTGGACAGCAACGCAGGACAAGGAGTCGGAATAAATTCGGGGACGCGCCGCACAGGTTCTGGTGAATGAGGACGACGTTGCATGGACTCACGTCACTCGGGGCAGTCACTCGCCACGTGGATTCCGCGAAGGCGGCCATGCGGCCAAGCTGCTCTCGAGGAATACAATTCTAACCGTTCAAGTGAGGCTTTTCACTACTGTTCAGGTACGCGCTGGGAGAGTTGAGGGCGCCATCCTGATATCAACTCAGAGCGGCCAGCTGGACACGGCAACACAGTGGCTCGGTCGCCGCCTTTCGGGGAGCTGTGGCCATGGAACTTCGAAAAGATGAACGGCACGTACGCAAGGCGACTTGATTGCCACTACAGCAGATGCCATTGCGACCAGGGCGTAGAGCTCCGTAAAGCAGAAGGAGACGAGGTCAGAAGGCAGTGGAAACCATGCGAGACTCGGGAGACGGAATCCATCTAGCAGCGATGTTGCCTGGCCAACAGTGCTAGGTAGTATTTCAAGACACTGCGTGGTAATTGTGCAGCACGTGGGTAAGAATGTACTACCAAGGAAAATGCAGAGGGTGTTTGAAGCAAGACGAAGCCTTCAAGTTGCACATGCTGTAAAGGCCGGCTTCTTGAAGTTTTCGCTTTAAACGAACAAGCCAGGGCAGCAGAGGGTAATGATTCAAGGGGTATGTGTACAAACGATATGTTGTTGTTTTCCATTATGCACCTCGGCTACGTGCTTCTACTCCGCACTAGCCGTACTGGGTTTCCATCTACGTAGCATGAGTCGTCTACATCAAAGACTAGCGGCGACTTACATCGCGCAGTCCTTGCCAGACTGCACCACGGACGGAGTGGAAGCAGCGGGCGTCACCGAAGGAGTGTCCTGGGTGGGGACGTCCACGACCGGGGTGTCCTGGGCAGGGATCTCACCCGTGGGGGCAGTGGGGGCGGCCGTCGGGGTCTCCGTGCGGTACTCCGGGATGTCCACGGCCGTCTGCATCGGGGTGGGGGTCACGCCACCCTGCTGCTGGGTCTGCTCACCGCCGTCGGCGGTGGGAATCTCCGTAGCGGGGGTGGCGGGGGCCTCCGTGTAGTTGCCCTGGCTGCCCTGGGTCTGGCTGCCCGTGGAGCTGCCCTGAGTCTGGCTGCCAGTCGTGGAGCTGAAGCTACCGGGGATCGACACCTTGGGGGTGCCGTCTGCGTTAAAGCAGCCGAAGTGCTTCTCGTACTCGGCGCCCGAGTACGACGTGGTGGCGTCGAACATCATGAACCAGTACGACTCGCCTTTGCCCGACGACCAGGTCGTGAAGTCGTTCAGGTACTGCTGCATGGTCTCGAGTGACGGCGAGTTGCCCTGGTAGGTCTCACCAGCCGTGGGGTAGCCCGTCTCCGTGAGCTGAATCTTGCCGGCGTCGTACTTGGACGTCATCTGCTCCCATTGAGCCTCGAGCTTCTCGATGGGGGTGTTCTCGCCCTGAGTGAAGAACGGGTAGATGTTGGCGCCGATCTTGTCGCAAGCACCAGCGACGGTCTCCGCTCCAGGAGCGGAGTTCCACTCGTTGATGCGCTGCACCGTGCCGACGGGCACTTTGCCGCCCGTGCATTCCTTGACCTTGTTGATGTAGCCCACGAGCTGGTCGGCGCTCACGGTGCCGAAGCCGTTGTTCTGCAGGTTCTCGTTACCGACCCAGATGACCTCGACCGAGCCGGGGTTCCTGGTGTAGCCGTCGCACACGGCCTGGATCTCGGCGTCGACCGAAGCCAGGTCGTTCATCTGCACACCGGCGGCGATCTTGACGTCAGCGGCGGCAGCCATGTCAATGGCGTTCAGGCCGCTCATGCGGGTCTCGAACGTACGGAAGCTCGAGAAGTACTTGCCGATCTGCTGGATGTCCGCCTTCAGGACTTCCTCAGTCACGGTGGCGTGGCGCCACGGGGCGTAGCAGACACCGACGGCGTCGGCCGAGCTCATCGCGATGGCGGCCATCGTGGCGAACAGGGTCTTGTAGGTAGCACACACCATCTTTGAAAAGGGGAGTTCGAAGAGGACGATGTAGAGACGTGCTGGGGCTGGAAGTTCCTTGCGCTGGACGAGGAAAATTGAGGAATGAATTGCTGTCCGGACAGCTTCGGGGAGCTCAGCTCCGGTCCTGAGGAGACGAGAGAGAAGGCACAGTCCATTCGCGTTCGAACAGCAACGCGGTAAGAGACACTCTCCGGATGTGTACGAGAGACTGTGGTTCCTCGGCCATGCGGTTCACACCTAAAAGCCTAGCAGAGATTGCCAGACCTCAAACATCGAGACGACAGCAGGTCGAGCGTGGCACATGGCGGGGAACGACGCGGTGGCGACTATCGTCCGACGCGGTTATTATAACGCGTTCACATGACCGACCTCACCGAGCTGGCTGGATTTCTAACGAGCTTTTGCAAGCAAACGGAGGCGGCAGCAGGTGAGTCAATAGCTTTCATGTAGAGGCCGGGTGGGGTCGCCGTCTCGTTTGAAAAATACCTTGGCAGATGTCGTTCACAACCTCACGTTCTCGCTTCTTCTGGCACGCCACGCTGCGCCAGACTTCGCATACAAAGACGAAGGATGACGATCGTCAAAAAGATACAAATCGACGATGCAGGTTAGGCAAGGCAAGATGAGACCATAGTTGAAAGTCTATTCCTCAAGTAAGATATTAACGTGGAAGCGTCCATGCATTCGGTTCACTCGTTCCAAAGTCTCCGCTTCAAAATTCAGATCCGCTGGGTCTTGCTACGACGAGACTCTGACCTGTAGGGGGAGGCGGCCAACGCACTTACATGGTGCAGTTGGCGGTGGTCGTCGTGGTCGACGTCGTGGCGGCGGGCGTCACCGAGGGGCTGTCCGTGGCCGAAGTGTCCTCCGAGGCGCTGGCGTCCACCGACGCCGAGGTGGTCGGGGCCGTGGTGGCCGCCGTCTCCTCCGAAGCCGAGTCATCGGCGTACGACGCGGTCGTCGTCGTCGTCGTCGTCGTCGTCTGCTGCTGGGTCGAGTCATCCGTCGTCGTCGAGGCCGAACTCTGCGTGGTCTGCTGGGTCGTGTCGTCCGTGGTGGCCGAGGCCGAGCTCTGTGTGGTCTGCTGCGTGGTGTCCACGCTGGCGGACGAGGCCGTGGACGTCGTGGTGGTGCCCGTCGAGGAGCTGCTGCTGCTGCTGCTGCTGCCGCCCGGGATGGTCACGTGGGCCGCCATGTCGTCGCCGAAGACGCCGAAGTGGGTCTCGTAGTTGGCGCCCGTGTAGCTCGTGGTGGTATCGTACATCATGAACCAGTAGCTCGACTGCACACCCGAGGACCAGGTGGCCCAGTCGTCCAGGTACTGCTGCATGCCGTCGTAGGACGGCGAGTTGCCCTCGTAGTCGTCGCCCTCGTACGGCCAGCCCGTCTCGGTCAGGTGCATGGAGCTCTCGTCGTAGCCGGCGGCGAGCATCTGCGCCCACTGGGTCTCGAGCTTGGACACGGACGTGCCGTCGCCCTCCGTGAAGAACGGGTAGATGTTGACCCCGATGACGTCGCAGGCGGCAGACAGCGTGGAGGCGTCGTCGGCGTTCAGCCACTCGTTGATGCGCTGCACGGAGCCGACGGACACGGCGTTGCTCGTGCACTCCTTGATCTGCGAGATGTAGCCGGCCAGCGTGGAGGCGCTGAAGGTGCCGAAGTCGCCATTCACCAGGTCCTCGTTACCGACGTACACGGCCTCGATGGCGTCCGGGTACGACGAGTAGCCGTCGCACACGGCCTGAATCTCCGTGTCGATGGCCGTCGAGTCCGTGAGCTGCACGCCGACGGCCACCTTGAGGCCGGCGTTGGCGGCCGTCTCGATGACGCTGATGCCGCTGTACTGCGCCTGGAAGGATCGGAACGCCGTGAAGTACTGGGCGATCTGGGCCATGTCGGTGGCCAGCACGTCGCTGGTCACGGTGTCGTGGTGCCAGGGCGCGTAGCACACACCGGGCAGGGTGGCGTCCGCGGCGCCCATAGCGAGGGCGGCCAGCATCGCGACGACGGTCATGTAAGACGTGCACACCATTGTCCTTGATGTTCTAAGGCAATTCGTTTCGATGCGAGAGGAAGCGAATTGAGGACTGCCATGCACGGCCCGGCGACTAGCGCAGCGGCCCGCAGAGATGACAAAGAGGCCCGCACCGGCGGCGGGTGCACGGAGGGCGGGTCGATGCGTGACACTTTGGCCTAGCGCCGTAGAGGCGAAAGATACTCCAGGAAGTGCCCAGCACATCGGTGTGAGCGTCTTTGCCCGGTCGCCGGCGCCCGAGCGCCTCAAAGCGCACGGGCGGCACCGCCACCTGGTCTCTCCGCCAGATGACAATCGTACAGGGCGGAAAACGATCGAGTAGTCAGCACGCGCATTGCACTAGCCAGTTCCCGGTCACCGTTTTCGGAACTCCTTCAGGCTTCAGCGGATCGGCTGGAGCGAGTGTCTCGACCAGCGCAAGTGGCGAAGCCATCACCCCGGCCAGACGGCTGCGACGTTCCCAGCGCGTGCGAGGGCTTCGCTTGCAGCGCCAACCGCAATGCAACGCCGGGCGGCAGCGTGAGTATGAACCGTGAGTGCCAACGCCGGCGCTGCCCGTCTTTGCCGGTCAGTTTCCAGCCCCCGCGGGCCAGCTGTCCGCACGCGCGCGATGCGTTTGTGGCGCGGCCGGGTCCCTTGCGCGACGGCACAACGCGAGCGCGCACGACACTCGCGACAGCGAGCACCAGAGAAGCGGCCTCGTGGGTTCGCTTTCTGGCAGATTTGCTCTCGACTCTCGAGGTGCCGCGCGGCGGAAGTCACGTTGACGTCCGACCGGATAGCCCCACCAAAACGCTAGTGTGGCGCCGGGAGATCGAGGCTCCGATGGGCGCGCGACTCAAGTGGACACCACACCAAGAGGATATTTATCCCCGCCGATCGGAGACCTCTGCTCTCTGCAGCGAGCTGAGGCTCGTGCTTCGTTGACCGCTTCTGGCTCTCGGAATGCCAAAAGAACTCGCCATCGCCGCGTTGTCGCCGTCAAAGATATCAGTGGCCACCAAAGCTTGTGCCCCTACGATCGACGACAGCCGTCGCACCAAGTGGATCTTGGCCTGCGGACACTTCGAACTCACGCCGCGCTGCCTGTTACTCCGCCTTGCGAAGCTGCTGCGATGGATAAGCAGGCACTACTGACGCATGCGCCACGGACACTGAATTGCGTGGCTGCCGTGCGTGCCGACCCTATTCGACGCGCTCTGTTCGTACAGGCCAGGGTTGGAATTCTCCAGCGATCGTATGCCTAATCCTCATCCTGAGCGATTTTGGCACCGGTGTTCCTGACGCCACCGAAATGTATTAGAACGCCCGACACCAGCCAGCTCTGATCATCTCGCGCTTCTTGCTCGCTCAAATAGTTTGCAGCATCGAAGTGCCCGTGTGCAGCAGCAAGAGCGAGCGGCCTACGAGGATCGTTTCGGCCCAGGTCACTGGACACACCATTCCTCACACACAACAGTTCCGGTGGCTGTGAGTGCACAATACGACGATGGCTTGGCCCGTCCCACCAAAACTGGGTGAACCAAGGGGGCGTCTACTTTCGTTGCTGTTTGCCCAATGTACGGGTAGGGCGGGCGGTGATATCGCTTGGCGAAGGATGTTGTTAGCCAAACAAGTTAAGTCACAACAATATTGTATCTCACTGAGAAAACGAAAACAATGTACGGACGCCCCATACTCAACAAGAACCTTCACCACCTCGACGCGATTGCTTTTCGTGGCAACCACAATAGCCGTGCCTCGCATTTTCATGCCACGTGTGAAAAGGGGCACAGTAAAGCTGCAAAAGCCTCGTCGAGAATGGTGCGGCGATCAATCCTGTCGGACAAGGATCGCGACACCCCGCGAGCATATCCAGCTCGGAACGGACACACTGGTGTAGTTATGCTCCTCGCAGACAATGGCGCACTGCTCAACAAGGCGATCAACTCGATGTGGCAAAATTCCTCCTCGGCATAGGGAGCGAAGGTGGGTGGCGAGGATGTGACTCCAGTAATGAGTGGCGCTGGGGCTAGTGCCCGTGTTATCGCTGAAGAGTAGTGTTCGCATCACCCAGCGAGGGATACGGATGCTAGACGAAGCGCAGCAGGACTGGGGAGTCTCGTTTTAACATCAGCTCCTTTCTCCAGATCGACAGTCATCACGGAAAAGTGGTTTGCCAGCGACGCTATCATGACCACCGTCGTCAATCTCCACTCCATTATTCAAATCTGCAAAACCGTGTACAGCGGCGTTCGGTGGGCTTGGTTTGCTGTTTACCACCGCCAGAGCAACCGGACTCACCCCTTTCAACGAGTAGCTTCACCAACGCATGGTCTCCGTCTTCAGCGACATAATTTTTTTCAGTCTTGTCGTGTTCTTCCGACCGATAACCAGAGCAGTTGTCCCGTCCGGAAGTTCCTTTGCAACTTGAACTCCATTTCACGCGAACAACTCGACTGTTGCTTCGTTATCTGGTACAACGCGTGCATCTTGCCAATTCAATCGGTGTCGTTTTAATAAAAAAAGTCTTGTTCGACCGGCCTCGCACATGCGGTAGCATCACTTTGATCCTTCTTATTGATAGCTGCGTTGTCAGGCACGCTATCACACGTGCATGCTCTTTCTGTGATGCACTCGTGAGTGCCATCCAAACTCTGCCAGCGCACTCAGTTTTGACTCTTCCATGGTAGAACCAGAACCGCCCCATAAGACACCTCCCTTTGCAATGTTTGCTGAAGAAATTGCCATGTGCCATGCATGTGCTGCACGAACCTTAGCAGCACTCAACCCCCCCGATGCACGAAAATTCCCATTGTCGTAATTCCGTATGATCCTTTCTTGTTGAGGTTGGCCCCGTTTTCGAGACGAAGCCCGGTACGCTGCGAGCATTAATGGAGTGCGGTCCCAGTTATTGCACGAATCAATAAACGCCCGTGCTTTGATGCAGGAGTCTTGCAACTTCAAAAGGTCCATCCTTGTAGACAATATGAAGCGCTGTGGATCCACGTGGAAGCTAAAAGCTAGCACTTGCCCTCTGTTTCAACAAGTAATCCAAACGTATTTGGTGGAGACAGTCACGAAGCAGTTTCGTGCTTTGGATTACACCCTGTAGCTCAGGTGACGGCAGATAATCCAGTTCCGAGACGTCTTGCTGCCACTCATACTTTTAGGACGTGGTGGTTGCTGTGCTGGTTGGGAAAGGAGCCTGGTTTCAAGCCATTGACGCGGTGAATTAGAGCATGGGTGAGGATTGCAGTCGTAGCTGTCGTTCATAGCGGTGGGTGGCGTAGGCGAAACAATAGAGGAATGCGGGTGAGCGCTTGTTTTCGGATCCGAGTTAAATGGGAAATGAGGTGGTGAGCTTGAAGTTGAATTGTGGGGTACTTTCGGTGGTCGACTCGATATTGATATTCTCCCTTTCGGTTTTTGGTCTCGTTGTCTTGGCGCCCTTCACTGTGCAATTTCTGCCAGGCAACGTGTCACTTCACTGTGATTCTTCCCCATAGCAACCGCGAGAGCAGTATGACCGTCGTTGTCTGGGATGGCAATGGATACCCCGCTCTCAATGAGCACTTTCACCACATCCAAATGTCCGTTTTCGCTCGCAATTTGTACCGCAGTAGCCCCTTTTGAACTCTGCTTATTGACATCTGCCCCGTTTTCCAGAAGCAAAGCGAAGACGTCTGCGTGACCACTTTGCGACGCACCAGTATTATTGACTACATCAACCGACGCGTCACGCTCCAGAAGCAACTGCACAATCGCGAAAGACCCTTTTACATTGCATGGGGGAATGTGGTTCGTGTTGATTAAGGCCCATAGCCATGAGGCTCTTGCTGAAAGGCAAGTTGCCGAATGGCAGCCCTAGGGATACTGGTGGGCGGGTTAAAATTTGGAGCTTGGCGCATCCGGATGTTGAGGTCTGCGGGTGTGGGCTGTGGCGAGTTGGTGCTCGGATGGTGGATAGCACAGAACGCGGGACGACGTTGACTACGCCACGCTTAGGAAGCTGATGTTCCAGCGACGCAGAATAAAAATGAAGACCTGGGGCGAGGTTCTGGCGGAGAAACCCCCGAGCGCAGTGGTAGTTATTTTTGTAGAGCTGTGACGAACTGTATTTGACCAGGGGGGACTTGGTCATGAAATCAACATGGTCTTGAGGTGAGAATTTGATGCGCGACTTGCATTCAGCATGATGCCTTCCAGTTCACTTGTAAAAGCAGTTTTCCACACCGCTCCGAACGCTACGCTAATCTGCGCGCTACGGACAAACAACCATTTCTTGCGGCGAGAAACAGCGGACTGTCGCCATCGTCGTCTTTCACGCCCCTTTATCGACGAGAGCGCGCGCGATATCAAGGTATCCAAATTCGCTCGCTAACAGCAGAGCGGTAGATCTATGCAAGTCGGGCTTGTCGATGTTAGCCCCCCTTTCAGTCAGTAACTGCACCACGCTAGCGTGCCCTCTCGATGCAGCTTGCATCAACACTGTTGAACCATAGTTATTCGTCAAGTCAACCGATGTTCCGCTATCCAAAAGCAACTGCACTACAGCCGCATGATCGCCTCGAACTGCCCAGACTAGGGGGGTGTTGCCATACTGGCCTGGTAGGTTAACACCCGCACCGCCGCTAACAAGAACACGGACAGCCTCCAGGTGGCCAACCTCACAAGCAACTGATAGCGCCGACACCCCATCTGGACACTGCTTATCAACGCTTGCTCCGTTCTCTAGGAGCAGCGAAACTACCTTCGAGAACCCTTTCCAAGATGCCAACATCAGCGCAGTCCAGCTACGGTTATCCAACAAGTCAATCGATGCCCCATTGGCAGACAGGCCTCCTTAATGGTGGGAAATTGGTGCTCAATCCCAAAACTCCCACTTTAGATTCTATCTTCGTCCCACCAAACAAAGATCTATACTTAGCTCGTGTATAGGAAGCAGATGCATTCCTGGCTCTTCCCCCAATTCCAACAGCCCCAGAGACTTCAGAGCAACAGCGTCGTGCTCGCGACTGTTGGCGTAATGGCTCCAAATACCACATTCAGGCCGCCAAAGCCCAAGACACGAAAGTCAATGGTGCCGTTCAACTTCAAACACGAAGCACAATATGGGTAAAGGTGGCAAGCTGAGATCCAACTACAGGTGCTGTGATATCAAGTTTGTGCCGGTTTTGCAGTGTGTTCGGTCGCGAGGCCCGCGAGGAAAGAGAAGGCGAGCCTAGGCGCAAGCGTACAACGAGAATGCAATACTTCAGCACATTTAGAACCGACTTATACGACAAGCACATGCTCTCTGCGCACCCGAGCAAATGGGAGCCGTACCAGCGCTTGCTCACGGACGCCGACCGCGAGGCATTTTTTGGTGTAATAGTGCCATTTCAAGACACCCTCCACGCACACTTTGAATCAGGTCCCCCAGTACTTTGCATTGTGATATCAGAATCGGTAGTTGAAAATGTCATTGGCGGACTTCTTTTTCATCCAGACGATGCAGAAGGCATGTCGAAGCAACGAGCGTTGGCGCGCTTCGAGAAGATGGAGAGTGGAGACTAACGAGTTCAAATCAAAACGCTGAAACGATTCACCTTGCTCATGAAAACGGTGGCCCTAGCTGCATCGTTCCGCATGCCAACTCGGGTAGTTCAGGTCGTTCGTGATGAAATTGGTATGTCCGTGTACACGGGCTGTAGGGACACACTAGCTTCCGCCTATTGTCGTGTTGTTTGTGCGGCTTCTCTTCAAGTGCTTCGCTCACTACTCGTTCAAGTCACCGGGTTTTCACTGGCTTGAGGCTCATCAACCACATCACAGTTCGTCTTACTTGGACGTGCGTGTTCGCTTCGTGCACAATGGAAGCTTGCAGAACTTTCATCTACTCGCTATACCTTTGTTTGAGGCCCATACAGTCGCGCGTATGTGCGCAGTACTTGTCCAGCTCCTATCAGCATTGTGTCCGAGAGATACTCTAAAAAACGAAGTCACGCCTGTATTCCCCCATCAACTTGATCACCTCCGGACGACCGATTGCAGCACCCTCATTAAGCGCCACGAGCCCAGACTGTCCGTCGTGCTTGACGCGACGTCAATACATCAGATTGGCCAAGACTTTGTGCGACTGATGCGGCATCATCAAATACAGGACACAGTGCGAGTTTCCATCGACAGCAAAACCAACACCCAAATCTCCTTCGAGAACGGTTGGAGCTTACGCTGGGCCCAGTTTCCAAGGTTGCATCAGTTCTGTGGCGATCTTGCCACGGCGTTCCCCAACGCCTTGACGGTCGAAAGCGATTTTTCAGTAATTGGCTGGGAGAAAGACGACTACCGACGTAGCGTGACGGACTTCTCGTTGGAGGGCGTTCACCATGCGGAGCAGTACCAAGCGCTGAAGAAACTCGACACTTTGACTGCTAGCTCAGTCGGTATCTCTTTTATATTGAAAAATGTATATGGACCACAACTCCCAACCTGAAGGTCGACATGCTCCCACCAGGAGAGCAAAAGTGGGAATGGTGGGGGCTCCCACCATTAACCCTTTCGCGAGCCACATTCCTAAAGTATAGTATACAAATCTAAGACAAATATAAATCAACGGAGGCATTTTGGCGTGGTGATGGGCACCTCGCGTAAGTACGTAGCTGGACGTTGCGACAATCACAATTTCATTTTACGGTAGGATCACGATAAAAGGAGGCATTGTGCTTCCTTTTACGAAGTTATGCTACTCCAGTAATGTGCATCTGATTGGGCAAAACTTTGTGGTCGTTTTATTCAACCAATTATATCCTATCATGCGCTTTCGTGAAAATCCCATCGCATTTGGCAGCTGTGCAGAGTCGAACATGCATCATCAAACGCTGCGTCCCACTATCACGGACTGGCGCAAGCGATCCGCGCCATTTTTTAGTATTGGCGCGAAATCGTGTGCCAGTAGGCGAGGACTCCAACTTGCATGTGCGGCTTCACACGGGCTCCGCTCTAGAAGCTAAGTGTTGGTAAGTTTCTCTGAATACAGCAAATGAAGCCGCTGGTTTTTTAGAGTGGCGCAACCAGTGTCGTGCTACGCTCATCAGGCAATGAAGTTCCGCTTGCAGTTGGGTCACGCCAAGCATTCGTGTTCGTTTGACTATGTATGTATCTCGTTGCCACTATATCAACAGTGCTGTGCAAATATCATTAGTATCGAATACTATAGCAAAGCTAGTAATGTACTGGGAGCTTGCATGCACCCAATAAATGGATGATCATAAGATGATACATATGGATTTGTACAACTCATTAGTATCCTGTCCTAATTGATAGTACAGCCTGAAGACCATCCATTCCCTGATTTCCCCCTCTCGGGCATGCCGCCAAAACGCGTGATTGATCAAGCGCAACCTCGAGTGCAGAAGCGACGACGGACCCGCCAAGGCAGCGTGGAAGCTCAATGACGAGGGTATTCAGTTGGCAGCTACCCTTGACTTCCACGGTGTCTGGAAGGAGTTGAAAGCGTCTGGATGGAGGTCCAAGCCACCACCCAGCGGTCTCGACACCACGTATCGCTATGTGTTTCCAGGTGACGATGCTAATGGAGACGAGGAGGTTGATTTCCTGCTTGGCGAGGAAGCTGTTTTACAGCACTTCGTACAGCACGGTTCGTGCCGTAATGTGTGGCCCTTTTTAACATGCCAACCTAATGCTTGTTGTAAGTTATATCTGTTACAGTGGGTCGAAATGCGAATACAATATCTACAAGCAATCCAGAGCTGCAGTCCGTCCCAAGGCCTGTGAAGGCACAATCCACAGCTGGCGGGGGGCGTGGGTGGTGACCTCGACGTGCCAGACCAGAGTGTCACAATCGGAGACAACGGTGGGAGGCTGAGTGGCCGCGGTCGTGGCAGCAGTCGTGGTCGAAGGCAACGACGGAGAGGCGTTCAAGAAGGGCAAGGTGGTGTTTGTATCGTCTGGCATGGCGCTGTGCTAGACGGAGATGCCGCCCAAGCTTGAGAAGTTGGCGGACGTACCGTCGAGGTTTTCAACGTCGACGGCACGGACGCCAGCAAAGTGGTCGACCGGAGCATTAGTCAGGGACCAGACGTAGACGCCATGGAAGCTGGTGTGAGTGGTGCTGCCCAGGATATCAATAGGTGGGGGAGTGCGTAGTGGGGCGGTGCAGGAACCAGCACAGACATGGGTGATGCCACCAGCAGCGCTCCAGAACCTGGGATCGATGATGGTCCCAGAGAACCAGTGACGCCTGTCGGCGGACATAGAGCCGACAGTGCGGTTACGGATGCGCCAGAGTCACTCCAAAGCGGACACCGCCGCCACCCTCGCTGCAGGACGTCTTTGTGAAGACTTTGGTGGCGTTTTCGCCCGCTAAAGAGCCGTGGATGAAACACAAGGTGTACAGGTGTGTGTGGTACAGCTTACATTGTTGGTCGGGTGTGTCGGCTTGTCAAGAAGCCGAAGAACAGGTCCCTGTTTCAAGTGATGTGGCTTGACAGTCAGTTCCAAACCGCTGTCGAAACCGTGGGTCTTGCGCTTGTCCAACGCGGCGTTCAGAACTACGGGGTTTTCATGCAGCTACCTGACAATCCGACTTGGCAAGATTTGACTTAGAATGTCGTGGATGGTGAGATATGCATGGATTCGCCTCTAGATGAACTTAACGTCTCCTCGGAACCAGCAACAGCCTACGGATGTACGATCCTGAACGATTTCTACCAGCTAGTCTCGCGGAAGTGGAAGCCGTCAAAGATATCCTATTTGAGCTCGATGCAGAAATGGAAGCTCCCATCGACTTGTTTGAACAGGCGGACGGGAGCACAGCGACGCAGGTGTTACCAGAGTACCATCACATATTTACGCACTCAGCCTCATCCAGCTTCTTCGCTTATATTCCAGTCTAGTATTGGAGGCAAGTGGTCCTAGAAACTAATCAGTATGCTGCAGTCAAGAACATAAGAATCGCGACGCCGTTCAGCATGGAGGACCTCTCGACTTTTCTCGGTATCATGTTCTACATGACCTTGAACGACAAGGGGGGAATACACGAACTACTGGGGTCCACCGACGGAAGATGTAATTTTTGGTGGATCATCCACTAGCCTTGACATCGTGAGGAGTCTCCACAGATTCAAGTTGGTTCGACTCTGCCTCAGCTTTCGTGCTGATACGCATAATGTGGTGCTACGCGATCCTGCCGCGCGAATCCGTCCTCTACTCAATCTACTCGAAAATCTACTCAAATGTACTGGTGGACGCTACGTTCCAGTTGGTCGTGATCTTGCTCTAGACGAGGCAAGCATTGCTTGTCGATCTCGCCACGGGCGGCACCGCATTGTCTTCAATCCACAGCAGCTTGGGGGTAAGTATCATTTTCGGATGTATGTGGTATGTTGCGCAACATCCTGGATTGCTTTGAATTATCGATTGCCCTGTACGAATAGCAATATTGCCGATCGGCTGGAGCACGTGGTCACTTCGGACGAGATTCAAGCGCTTCGAGAGGAGCTCGACGAGGTGACACAAGTACGAAGGCACGTCTTAGGAGTGGTGAAGCCGTACTTTTATTCTCAGAGGGTTATCAACATGGACAACTACTACACAAGCGTTCAGCTGCTTCTGGAACTACGTCTGAAAGGTCTATGTGCACGGGGGACCGTTCGTGGTGGAATCAAGCACTTTCCGTAGCATACCGCACTGCAGAAGGAAGAGCCAACCCGTGGTGATCACCAACAGGCAGTTGCACTTGACCATAGCATGCTGGATGCCTCGTGGTGCGATGGCAACATCGTGACAATGGTTACAAATGCGGATGAGGCATCAGCTACAACAGTAACACGACGTATCGGTAATGAACCTCGCGAGTTTCCCGCACGGTCGTGCATTTTGCAGTACAATCGGCACATGCAGTGTGTTGACCGCTTAAACCAGCTTCGGGCCAGGTCCTCGCTCGCAGGTGGTCACTCATAAAAGTTTTGGCACAATAAATTGGTTTTAGCACTTGCGGATATGGCCCGCACCGACGCGTATATGACGCAGCGGATGGCGATCGATACGTCCATAGATCGTGACCCTCATCTGGCGTTTCTAACTGAACACGTGTCCGAGCTAATATCCGGAAAGTGGAGAGACGCTCCTTGTGACGGCCGAATGACATTTTCCAGCAGCTCACCCGGCGTTGCCACCTCTAGGGATTCTAGTTCCACCTCCACCGATATAAACGATGTCACGGCAAGCCAGAAGAGCCCACATGAGAAGTGCATGTCGGTGTCGTCCAAGCAAACTTTTGCTGGTGGAGGACGAAAACGCCGCCAATGCATCGTGTGTCGATATGATGACAGATATCCAGCAGAAGTTACGGGCTATTGTGTCGCCCACACCGTGTGTATTTGCCGGGTGGTGCACACTCACCTCGTGACCGTGTACACATGCTCCCAGAGAACGAGGACATGCTGGGAAAAGTAACATCGGTACTACCTCCCACAAGCCCTATTGTCAGCTAACGGGAACGTTCGAAGGTCGTCTAGCCTCGTCAGATTGAAGAAGCTGCACCGACCCAACCATGAAGGTGACACAATCTCTGCCGACGAGTTCTTCAAACCACCGCAACAAAGCTGCAAGAACGATAGTGTTGTAAATAAACTTCCTCGTGATTTCGTAATAGCTCAATAGCTGCGTATATGCTGATTTATATATGCTTCCGACAGTTGCCATGCACACGAGTTTATTTGCAAAGGAACATATATGCTGATTTTCCTATGGTTCATCATTTCGATAATAAACAGAGGCGTCATTGCCAAACTACCCGCTCTCCTGAGCGAGGCACAGGTCCACCACGTCGCTGGCAACCGCCCCCGCCACGTCCGACATGGTGACGGCGCCTTCGGCAACTTGCCAACCTTCGTCAGTTTCTCGAGCAGGCGCAGCACCACGTCGGAGTCCGCCGCCATGCGCATGGCACGGCCCCGCGGACAGTCTCGTGAACAACAAGTCCACCACGTCGCTGACGGACGCCCCAGCCACGTTGAGCGTAGTGGCGCTGCCTCCGGCAGCTCCGCGTGCTTGGTCAGGACTCCGGCCGCGGCCCAACTGATGGCATGGGGCTCACAAATGCGAAATTGACTTCCAAGACTGCAGCGGGGCTGCGTAGCGTAGTGCGTCAGAGGAAGACGTATGACTCTCCGAGTNAGATCACTCTAGTATTACTAACTAGAGACTCAAAGAGTCGGTATTCCTAACCCAAGGTAAATACACTATTTGATGCTAAAACTGAACTGCTATTTCTTTGCTTATCTGCGGCAAAGCCGCCTGTGGTGTAAATGTATGACTCTAACTATCTACCATAGTTAAACTTAGTCAAATGCATATCGAGTGGCTCTGAAGCCATGTACTGAGATATTGTTAATAGAAGAGGTACCAAGTACCCCTTCTGCCGAGGTGACACGTAGTGTGGCTGCACTACATGCGACCTTCGTGTAACTCCGTTACAAAGACAGTATTACTCCCTTCGACTGTACACGTAGATCGGGAAGGGCGCTGACTTCCAACTTACACCACCGTAGATGGTTTCGGTTAGCTCCCAATTCGTGCAAAGTATACTTCGGCAAGATAGTCGGTGTCGGGGGCAATAGCGAGACGTAGAGATAATCAATTGAGCCCTTCTCATGCGACTGATCTCTTCCTCCACAACGAGTTTGGCGGCTTCCTCAAAGAGGAAATCGTTGAGAAAAAATGATCGAAGTCTCTTGAAATGGCGAGCGCAAAGAAAGCGAGTGTCCAAAACATCTCCTTGTACTAATCGCGCCTTGTGAAGATAAAGAAGTCGAGAAGCATGAGAGCGTAACCCCCCCCCCCCCCCCCCGATCCTCGACATGTTACGTCCTAGCGCTTCTCAATGCCCAAACACTGGCGAGCCTTCGTCTGAAGCGCGAACTGGGTGGCGACATTTCCGAGTCCTGCGCCCACGACAAGAAAGACGTCGTCACCCCTCACCTGACCAACGATCTTGATAATTCTTAATACTGATACTGGTAGAATTTCTCCAGCATTCTCCTTTGCTTTTCCCGCCTGCTGCCGAATATCAGCAGCAGTAACTTCACTGAAGATGTCGCGGACCGCTCGTTCCGCTTCGGTTGGTACCAACAGATGGGATTGAGCGGCGCTAGAATGTGACGACGACAAGGTGACGAAGAAGCACCGTGGGAAACTTTCCAGCTGCGTGGCGTACGTCCTCTTTAGCGCGCGTAGGTGCATCTCCAGTTGTGGTGGAGTACGGTTGCGTGGCATCTTGCGCGCGACATCCTTCCAGACCACTCGCGCGCCTTGACTCTCATACTCTAGGGCAAGCACGACAAGCTTCTCGTCGTCCTTATCCGAGAATGAAGTTCGCATAGCAGAGAGTTGAGAGATCCACAGAGTGAAAGCAGGTATGTGACTCAAACTTTGTATGTGGGGTCTGGTGGTGAGTGAATGGTGGTGGGGACCCAGTGGGAGGGAGGGCCAGGTCATGACAGATCTTAGGATCGGTTTATTCCTTTTCACGCGTGAACTAGTTTTGCGTTTCGAGTGATTTCCCTCGAAATTTGCATCAATTAGGGGGAGTCGAACCTCTTGTGAACTCGGCGTATATCCAGAGCAAAATCTTGCTGATAATATTTTAGAAATCAGCCACCTCTGGAGGTGGCTGATATTTCTACACCATAAAATGATCAGCTTATATTGAATTAAGACCTGTGATTGGCAGTTAAGGAACCTTTAGGTCAAGTTTTGCATAATTAGTTCACAGCTTTTTTTTGCGAGGAAGTACCACGGCTTATTTCAAACACCCATTTTTGCTTAGTTCGAAACGCATATAGACAGATTTAGCGAGGTTCGACTCCGCCTATTGGGCACAACACGGGCGAGTCCAAGCGGATTTTCTCGTTTTATTTCAATAACCGCGCTATATAGTTAGGTAACAGCCCCTAGCCTCACATAATCTGATGATATGATTGGTCTAAAAAAACAAAAACAAGACAGGATACGATCTATTGCTACTTGGAGGCATTTTACTCCCTTTTGAGGGGTCCGTTTACATCCACTTTTGCGAAACATCTTAAAGGAGGCATTTTGCCTCCTTGTATCGCAAAATGGTTAAGGAGGCCTGTTGGCCAAAAGCAGCTGCACTACAGCCGCAAAATCGCCTACAACAGCCCAGATCAGAGGGGTGTTGCCATTTTGGTCCGGTAAGTTAACATCCGCGCCGCCACCAACGAGAACACGGACAGCCTCCAGGTGTCCAAACTGGCAAGCCGTTGCTAGTGTCGAGACCCCATTTGGATGCTGCTTATCGACGCTTGCTCCCTTCTGTAAGAGCAGCGAAACCATCTTAGAGAACCCTTTCCAAGATGCAACCATCAGCACCGTCTAGCCCCCGTTGTTGTCCAAGTCAACTGATGCTCCGGTGTTCAACAGCAACTGTACCACAGCAGTGTGATCGCCTTGAACGGCCTCTATCAGGGGTGTACTCCCTTCTTGATTTGGTAGGTCAGTATCAGCACCATAGGTAACCAGGTGTCTTACTGGACGTTTATGCCCCATCTGGCATGACATTGACAACGCAGTCTCGCCGCTTGCACTTTTAGCGTTAACAGCGGCCCTTTCTTCTAGAAGTATCTTCACCAGACCTATGTTGTCATCCTTAACCGCACTCATGAGCGGCGTCCAGCCTCTGCCATCCGGCTTATCAATGTCGTCACGATATTCCAACAGCTTTTTGACAGTCTCCACCTTGCCTTGCTCGCAAGCGATTCGTAAGGCAGTGTCTCCGCTACGATGCTTTTGGTCAATTGAGCTGTTTTGGGGAGTTGGTGCACTCGTATTTACACGGGCGGAGGGCTGTTCAACTGTGAAGTTAGTGTCGGGCATAACGCGCTCGTAGATCAGCTGCGTGAACTCTGTGTAACCGCTCATATAGGCAACAGTCAATGCTGGCCAATTCTGAAAGTCGCCACACAAGTTGATATCGACACCATTATCCAGCAGTATACGAACCACCGCAAGCCGTTTGTACCACACCGATGTGTGCAAGGCTGTGCCTCCGCTAGGTAATCGCGCGTTAACGTTGACCCCCCTCGTAACTAAAAACTGCACGACGTCAGAGTGTCCAAGTTGTGCTGCTGTGATTAAGGGGGTATAGCCTGCATCGTCGGGCAATTCAATATCAGCACCGAAGTTGACAAGTGTCACGACAACATCCAGCTGACCATCAGCAACTGCACAACATCTAAAGCACCATCCCTTGCTGCCAACAGTAGACGTCTGTCTCCATCTTTATTCGGTATGTCTATTGCTACACCACTACGAATAAGTGCTTGGGCTGTGTCCACTTGACTATGCTCATACGCAATCCGCAATGCCGTCGATCCATTTGGTCGTTGCGTGTCGATGCTTGCCCCTCTTTCTATAAGTAACTGCACCACATTGGTGTGTCCTCTCGATGCCGCTTGTATCAGCGCGGTCCAACCAGACTTATTCATTAAGTCAATCGATGATCCGCTATCCAAAAGCAACTGCACTACGGCTGTATGGTCGCCTCGAACTGCATAGATGAGGGGGCTATTGCCATGTTGGTTAGGTAAGTTGACATCCGCGCCGCCGCCAACGAGAACACGGACAACCTCCAGGTGGCCAAACTCACAAGCAATTCCTAATGCAGAGGCTCCATCTGGACGCTGCTTATCAACGCTTGCTCCATTCGCTAAGAGCAGCGAAACCACCTTCGAGAACCCTTCACATGATGCAGCCATCAGCGCCGTGCAGCCATTGTTGTTCGCCACGTCGACCGCTGCCCTATTATCCACCGGCAGCTGTACCAGGTCCAAGTAGCCATTCTCAGCTGCTACAAGGAGGGGTGTCGCCGAACTCATCTCGAACGGCGATGTCCACGCCAGAAGCCACAAGAGCCCGGACCGCGTCCAGCTCTCCGTTCTTGCATGCAGCAAGTAAATCCTTCGTGGACGACCTCATAATCCGCGTCCTTGGCGTCTCCTACGTGTCGCTTCTCCTGAGCCGATTTGGCAGCTGCTGTCTAAAGCAAAATGAGGCGGACGGACAGGCTGCTCGTTGCTGGCGTTCAATCCCCTGCTGAGCTTGTAGCTATCGACGACAGGCGCATAGATGGCGGAAACGTCCAGACTATTACATGTAGTGGTGGCACGTGCGTGTGCGTGCTCCCCCCTGGGGGGCTCTTGAGAAGGAAGCTGCTTATTTTCGGGTCCGATACTAGATGTTTCTGTACTCCAAGTTGGACTTGGCATGGCATTTGGTTCTGGCAGCTAGGGGTTTTGGGCTCGAAACGCGAAGCCACTTTGTGAGCCCTACCAAGCCCGCTGTGATTGTTCATTCATAGGCTATGAATCATAGCCGCCGTGAGAGCGGTTTGGCCGTTATCGTCCCGGATAAAAATCGACTCCCCGCTCTCAACGACCACTTTCATCACATCTGAATGTCCGGTCTCGCTTGCAAGTTGCAGAGCGGTAAAACTGCTCGAATTCTGCTGATTCAATCACCTCCTACAGTCAGAAGTAGGGCGACCGATCTTCCGAGATGTACTCGCTAATGACGTCGCGCCAATATTGTTGGCTATTTCAATCGACGCTCCATGTTCCAAAGCAACTTCGCAACTGCGAAATATTCAGACTCAGGGGCAACCAACAACGGAATTATCGTCACCATCGTGCTTTACGTCGATGTGTGTCCGTTTATCGATGAGAGCACCCACAATGTCAAAATACCCGCATTCGCTCGCAAACAGCAGAGCGGGAGATTGCTCTGTTAACGCTTGCCCCCTTCTTCAGCAGCAATGATATCACGTCCTAGTGCCCTTTGCATCATGCCTGCATCACCGCAGTACATGTACCGCTGTTGATGTTCGCCAGGTCGATCGACGCTCCATGATCCATGGAGCAACTGCACTACCGCAATATGGCCGTTCGTCGCAACCCAATTCAAAGCTATAATGCCGTCATCCTTCTAGACGTTGACTTTCGCGCCGCATTGTACAAGGAACCGCACAATGTAAAAATGGTCGTTCCTCGCAGCCCAGATCAGAGCGATATGGCCATCGCCCTTCTTGACCTTGACTGTGCACCGCATTGAACTTCCAGCTTCACGTGTCCATGCGCCGACAGCAGGCCCGCGACAACACCCATGCTACCGGTAGCAGTTGCGTCAAGATCACACGTTCTGGAACATGGCCACGAGCGTGACGCCCACAAACGACGTGAACACGCCGCAAATCGTGCAGAGATCGAAAAGCTGTACACGAACAGCGTGATCATCATCCCCCAGCTTGCATAAACGGTGTGGTGCCGTGCTTGTCGGCCACGTTAACGCATGCTCCGCAATCGACGAGTGCTCGAGCGACTGATAGTTGACCGTGCATCCAAGCAACGGCCAGTCCCGAGGCTTGGTTTGGGCCCTGCTTTGCGACATTTGTCCCATTCTGCAACAAGTACCGAACAGCATCCACATGGCCCTCCCGTGAAGCCTGCGTCCAGTGAAGTTCGCCAAATCGATCGATGCCTCGTTATCCAACATTGGTCACGTGGGTTGGCCCTGATAGTCCCGCACCGATCGCGGGTGTGGTACTATGTTGCTTTTGTACGTTAACCACGGCGCCTCTAAAACCCGAGTCGCGTCTACTTGTCCATACTTGCATGCATTGATTAACTTTCCAGTCTTGCAGGCATCCACCATCCCCACTCGCTCCTAATTTTCTGGCTGAGTATCGCGCGTGCCCCCTTAACACATTCGCCCTATGATACCGCTCTTCCATTCGGTCGTTGCAGTTGCTAGCTGGAGAAGCAAAACAGGTGTTCGAACTACATCCACTCGGCCTTTTGCGGAGACAATTTAGACGCAGCGACACCATATTAGCACATCCGTGCAGCGTTGCAACGAGCAGAGGAGTTTCACCGTCATCGTTGGTCATGTTAGCCGATACACCGCTGTGCACGAGAATTCTAACCACCACCTGCTGGAGGACCTTCTAGAATCGGTTTGTGCACAGTTGCAACATCCATCAACAATAATGTTTCCACATTAACATGGGTTTTCGGTGATGAATATGCTAGTGCCGTCAAGCCGGGCTGATTTGAGAGGTTAATAAATGCCCCACTCTTCAAAAGTAATTCAACCACGGGCGTGTGACCCTTTTCGGAGGCCCAGATCAAGCGTGTGGTGCCACCTTTATCTCGGTCGCCTACTAGTGCATGTATTCGATAAGCGTACGTGCAGCTTTCAGCCTTCCTGCTTCTCCAGCAACCCAAGCGCAATCTCTCCAATTGGGACATGCTTGTCCATGGCAGCTCCATTCGGCAAAATCGAATTAATCACATACATGCTTCCCACGACGCATCCATGAGCGCAGTCCTGCCCGATATGTCCCTCGTGTCAACCAAGGCTCCATGTTCATCAGCAGTTTGATCACCAGAGTATGCCCATTTTGAGCAGCAAGAACGAGTGGAGTGTTTCGGTTTGAGAAGACAAATCAATTGTCACGCCTCCATCAATTTGAGCTTCAGCGACACGAACACAACCATCTTCGCACCCCGCTGCTAGAGTAGTAACTACTGTATACTCGACAGCATCTTGTCGACACATGTCCCCTTCTTCAATAATGCATCTATCATACTTCGAAGTATCAAGATTATCTCTCAACAATCCGTTAAGCAATGCTGTACAACGAAGCTTGTTTGCCTCATCATTCGAAGCTCTGTGCTCCAGCAGCAAATTGGTCGTTGTCATAACGGCACTGTTGCCAACGTTTATCGAGGCTCTGAAACGATCCACGTGCAGTTGAACTATCGCAGCGTAACCATTTTGAACTGCGATCATGAGTCATTGGATCTGTAACGTTCACTGCTGCACCACCATTTGTCAGGGCTTGAGCAACATTGATAATACATCCATGCTCACAAACATCAGCTAGTGCTGTAAGTAGGTTTGTCCACATCTGCTCTGATTATCAACAACAGCTCCACCAGGTCAGCACGATTCAGACCGGCCTAGTCCTTGTTTTCCACCACGTCAATGTTCGCCCCTCATCCTGAAGCAACTAGACCACATGTACGTGGTCGTTTTGTTATCTTCACTAGCCAAAGGAGTAGTCTTGGCCCGGTGAGTCAGTCAATTGTCGTCATTAGAGCACGACGCGTCGGTGTGCATCCGTCGGGAAGTTGTTTATCAATACTTGCCCCGTTCTCCAAAAGCCGAAACGGCTGTGTCCGTATATCCGCTAGATGCAGCGCTCCTGAGTGCAGTCCATCCTCGGTAATTGGGTGAGTCGATAGACGCGCCGCTCGACTTTCCAACATCTTCGTGGACACCGACAGCTGCCCAAATTAGCGCCATATTTGTAGCTGCATCCGCAGAATCGACGTCTTCAGTAGAGCGTGTTCATCTATAAGTTGGACAAGTTCGACGTATCCGCTGAAGTATGCTACTGTCAGCGCCATGAAAATCACCGTATTAGCGCCACGTTATACCAGAAGTTGGAAGTCCACATCTTCTTGGGTCATAAAGTAAATGGTTTGACTCACATTCTCGTCGATATTGAATGGAATTAAAGTCAACGATTCGCGTGACCCTCACGAATATACCGAAGTCCAAATTGAGAGCATGATGGATTCACATTAGAGACCCAGCTAGGAATAATGCGCTTCATTCCTGCTCTGCGGGACCTACGCCATAATTGGTAAGGTTCTCTCCATACTGCCAACTTTTTGGAGCAACTGGTTCTGCTGAGACTGCAAATGTTGGCGGAACACATCACCTGCAAACGCAAGCACAGTGTCGTGGACACTTCTTTTGTCATGATCTTTGGTACAGGAATCGCCAGGCTCTGAATACAGCTGCACCAATGAACGCGTAACAGATGCATCCACAGATCCAGCGTCTGAGCACGTGATCACTGTCGACGACTGGAGGTGAAGCGTCAACTCGTGCTCGGGCAAAAATATGAGGTTGGTCCACGCAACCACAGTGCGCCCTGGCTCCTCAAATCTGCGAGCGTAGTTCCACTTCTCAAATTTAAGCAATCCCACCGTGCTTGCGGCTGTCGTCACATAGTTTTTCTCGAGCGAGTTTGGATGCGTTCCTTGGTCCTGCACCATGAAGAAATGAAACGCGTGAATAAATGTCACCTCCGCACGTGCACAAAGCAACAACATCAGCTGCACTTACCCAACTCTCTTCGAAATACCTCCACACCAGGTTGCCCGCGTCCTTGACCGAGCAGGCCACCGGGGTGACTGTCACCATTTCGATCACCTTCCCTTTCCGCTCGTCGTTCGTGATCACTGTATGTGAACTGATCGACGCTGGACCATCCGGAAACAACATACTCGACCGACAGTACAGATTCTCCACCTTCTTCTCCAGCTGAACACTGCAGTGACTGGCACCATTCAGTGGCCTCTGCACTTTCTCCTGAACGAAACTCAATGTCTAAGCAAAGCATCATACCCGACCACTAAGAAAGCTATTCTCAAAACCGCACAAAAGCATCATATCATATCCCACCTCCAGCACCGACGGTTTGTGCAGCAACCCTCTCAACGCGTCGCTGATTTCCCTCTGACTCGCTAGCATTCCTCTCAGCTTGCAATTGTCCTTCTCCACCTGCAGTCTCTCTTGGTATTCCGTCATAGCTTGGTCATACCCTGCTTTTCTCTTCATCTTCATATCATATCCACCACCTTCTATCATAACGGTATTTCCGTCATACCGCGACTGAAATAGGTTTCTTAGCCGCTCAAGTTGCAGCTGCAGCTCCGCGGCTTGTCCCCGCAGCTGCAGTGTCTCGGCCTTCTGCCGTCTCTGCAGAGCCGTGGACGTGCTGCGAGCGCTGCGCACGCGCTTCTTCTTGGGCTGCGGCGCCGGCTGCACGTCGTCAAAGCTGTCGAGGAAGGCCAAGGCGTCGGCCAGCGTGTCGTCCGCGTTCAGGAAGCTCATCACGGAGTGATGGTCAGTGTGCAGTTTACACAAGCTTCACACCATTTTCGCATCGGATTTCGCAGGATTAGTAATATCCGACGGCGGAATTTGAACCCATCCGGTTGATCAGGTCGCCTCCGGATCCCGTCGTCGGAGATGCCAACACGGCCGACACCACCAGAATCGCTTCAACATGGACACCATCGTTTGCCATTCGTTTAGCCGACGGCGGAAATCCGTCGGAGAGCCGTCGGAAAAGTGCACCATGTTAAATCTTTACGGAGTCGTCTCCGCTCCTGTAGCTCCTCAGGTCGATGGGGATCTTAACGTCCCATGCTCATTCTCCAATTCGCCACCTCAAGAACACTCGTCCCGCCAAGTTTTCGCCTACTTGAATCAATGGCTGGCGCTGTGTCCGACTCCCCAACCAACAAGCGGCCCCTCGTCACCGAGACCAACACGGCCGATGGCAAGCGCATCCCGGTGACGCTGCTCTCGGGCTTCCTGGGCAGTGGCAAGACCACGCTGCTGCAGCACATTCTCAAGAACAAGGACCACGCGCTGCGTGTGGCCGTGATCGTCAACGACATGGGCGAGCTCAACATCGACGCCAACCTCGTGGCCTCCGCCGGCGTGCTCCAGCGCGAGGAGCAGCTCGTGCGGCTCGAGAACGGCTGCATCTGCTGCACGTTGCGTGTCGATCTGCTTGAGCAGATCGCCCGCATCGCTCAGCAGGGAGAAGTCGACTACATTGTGATTGAGAGCTCCGGAATCAGCGAGCCCATGCAGGTGGCGGAGACTTTCGTGTTCGAGCTACCGGAGGGCGTCGAGGAGGAAGCGGCGGCGATGAAAGCAGACGCTGCACTCTCGCCTAGCAGTTCCAAGCGCTCTCGCACGGAATCTGGAGCGTCTTTGGGCGACGCCAGCTCGTCCCCGCCGGCTTCGGCTGGTATCCCGATTGTCCAGCTCGACGAGCTGCTCGTGGGGCGTGACGGCGAGAAGCTTCCGCTGCTTCGCGACATTGCGCTGCTGGACACGTGCGTTACGGTCGTTGATGCGGCCACCTTCTTCCACGTCTTCGACGACCCGCGCATGCTTGCGGACGTTGAGGAGAACCGCACCCAGCTTCCTGAGGGCGACACCCGAACGATCACGGATCTGTTGATCGACCAGATCGAGTTCGCGGACATCATCCTGCTGAACAAGACTGACTTGGTGCCGGCCAAGGACGTCGAGGCCATCGAGAAGGTCTTGCGTCGTCTCAACTCGTACGCCAAGTTCGAGCGCACGGTTAAGGGCCGTGTGGACCCTAAGATGATCCTCGGCACGAACCTCTTTTCCTTCGAGCGCGCGTCCCAGCAAACTGGATGGCTCGAGTCGCTCGCAGTCCCGCACACGCCCGAGACGGTTGAGTACGGCATCGGATCCTTCCTGTACAAGGCTTCACGACCATTCCACCCTGCGCGTTTTACGGGAATCATTCAGGACGAGTTCGTCATCGTCGAGTCCCCGACGCTGCCTCCGTTCCCGTCGGACGACGACGGTGGTCACGATCACGACCACGAGGAGGAAACGGAAGAGGAGGAGGAAGAAGCCGAGGATGCGGACAGGGACCAGGAGATGGAGTCCGAGGAGGACGGAGAGCCGCTCGGTAAACAAGAAATCGCCAAGCGCCTGGAAGGGAAGCAGAACGGACTATTCAAAAACCTTCTTCGCAGCAAGGGCGTCTTCTGGCTCGGTACACGTCCCCACAACTACGCCACGTTGTCGCAGGCGGGTCTGTACTGCACTCTGGCTAATGGTGGTATGTGGATCGCTGCCATTCCGGAGGAGGAGCGCACGCGCACCATGAAGGAGCTGCCCAACTACAAGGACCTCATGGCTCGTGAACATGGGGACCGTGGTCAGGAGCTCGTGTTCATCGGCCGATTCTCGCAAGAGGACAACGAGATCGCGAATATTCGTGCGGCATTAGACTCGTGTTTGCTTACGGACGAGGAGATGAAGCAGTACGAGGCTAGTGACTTCGAGGAGTGGGAAGACCCGTTCGAGCCGTGGGAGTACTACAGCTTTGAGGACTGAGCGTGCTCAGCCAGTAGGTAGATGTCTGGACGAGTTTCTAATAGTAATAGAAAGCTTTATTTTGCTTGCAGAATCGGGCAAGTGTTGTTGTTGTTGAGCGCATAATATGGTACAGTTCTACACTTTGGCTCTCCCTGCAGATAACATGATGTCAGTCGGCATGGTAGCGAGCGATCCGAGACTACCGTAGCGTTTTCATAATGAGCTGCTGCAAGTTAAAACCAGCTTAAGATGGCCACTTTCAGATACTACTACTAGTAGTACAACTTTCAGGAGGCTCCGACATCGTGACACCCCTGACATTTCTATCGTTCTCAACTCCAAACATCCAAGTGGCTATGGCCACAGGCTAGTCGCACAGCACTAACATCACAGAGTCTCCGATAATTGGCATTGGCCTCAGTTTGCAGAAGCTGACGTTAGTAGTGTTTTGGCTGAATCCACCAATGTGCCGTACACTACAGCAACCAAACACTGTTGTACACCAGGCATCGTTTTGACGGGATGGCAAATGACTTAGTCACTGCTCGTAAGGCCTTACCACTGACTACATCAAAACTTAGTGAACACCCTTTCGCTATGGCGTCGCATCTCCCTCCATGTCCACATGCGAACACGCACGATCGTCGATAGTGTTGGCCTGCTTAAAGTTGAGCGGCAGTCCGGTGCACTATCAGCGCATCAGTGCACTACGAACGCAAAGACCCACTTTACCTTTCGACTCAAACTCGAGTGTACCTCGGCCGGCGTTTGTGTAGATCCAGAAAACGTTCGACGCTGTCTCGCTGTATCTCGCACAGCAGCTTCACCAAACTCTGCTCGTTAGCCTCAGCACTCCTTGCAAGTCTGCCATTTTGGCTTCTGCGAGGTCCTCACGCGGAAACCCACTGAACATTTTTCGTAACCTTCAGCTCCTGTTCGAATGGCTCGAGCCTAGTCAGAGCGTCTTCTTGTATGCGGCTGAAGTAGTTCCTGATCGTATCGAACAGCGTGGCGTCAAGCCGTTGCAGTGACTCCAGCAAGGATTGATGGTGAGAGGGCTCCACTTGATTTTACAGCCCAATTGTATTGTGCGTTCTACTTCTTCGAATCAACCGCGCGCAAGCGTATAGTAGTGGTGAACACGCTCGAGTCCCTAGCGTCCGGGCCTGAGGACCTCCGTCGGCGCGTGTGGCTTTTTCTTCAGAAACTACGGCAAGCATAGGGTTTGACCATCACGCGACTCACTTTTTCTTGCGGCTCTTGTACTTGGAGAGCCGACCCTCTGCTCGAGTCTCCCGAAGATGACGAGCGCGAGTGCTTCTTGTGTTTCTTCTTTCCATCAGCAACACCCATACCCAGTCAGCGATTAAAGCTGTGACTGCTGAGGACCCCGTCCATCTCTTATCTGTTGCACTCGTAAACCCGAACATCATCGCACATTTATTTGCTGGTACGGAATTTTTTTTTTTTCATTGCAAGGTTGTGGCTTTTAAATTGGAAGCATTTAAAGCAACGATCAACAGAATCGAAATTTTACATGCGAGGCTGTGTTTCATTTCAAGTTGTACGCAGTGATTCGTGACATCTTGAATCAAAACAGGAACGAAAAAGATTTATCCTGAAGCTAAAACCGCAAACACCAAAACCAGAGCAGCCATTCTCATCACCAACGGTTAAGACTCGCGTGCGAGCTGAACGTAAACCAATTGCTTACAAAAAAGTGACATTAACGTTGCCGCGGCGCAAGCAGATGGATACAAAAACTAGTTCGGCGCTCACCGTATGCTTGTCGTGAACTTTGTTCCAGCTGGACACATCGACAAAGTTAATCGAGTGGAAACCTGCCCTACGGTTGAAATTGTTCACGTAAAATGTTCTGCATCCTTCCGCATCTTCTGTCTACCAGAGGAGGACATCAGGGAGAGGAAAAAAGTATGTTGGAAATTTGCAGTCGCAACTTTTGGAAAAGATCAAGTACGTCGAAGTCAGCTAGCTGTCTGACGAGGTTATCCAAATGACTAACGTCACTGGAGTTACAGCACCTACCGACGATACATTCACCAATTACCGATGTCTACCACCTCACCTACGGACGATACATTCGCCAATTACCGATGTCTACCACCTCACTCTTCATTCGTCAGTTTGTCGCCTTCTAGCGGTTTCAAGTCCCTCTCCTCTGCCTCTCGAAATTCGCATCCTCTCCTTCTTGGGGTTATTCGTGATTCGGTTCACGTCGGCACATCTTTCATTTCATCGTCAAACACCGCAGCTGTCGCATCCATGTTCGACTGCTTCAAGGCAGACTCGCTTCATCATTGGGGATATAGTGGCCAGCGCATATTGTTCGGTCACAAGTAGCACCTCGGTCACAACTCCCATTCTCAGTAAGCGATCAACATGTCCATCACCGTCAAATCTTCATTCCAGTCGTTTGAGGAGCCACCACTCCTCGTCGTTCAGCTGGTGTAAATCTAGTTCAATACCACCCCCAAGAACCACTCCTCCCATTGATCCAGCTCTAGCTCCCATTTCCCTCATCAAGCGTAAATTGAATGAGTGACCCCAACACACCGGGCAGAAAATGTCATGACCCCCCCCTGAAGTGAAGCTGAAAAAGGTCAACGTGGTTCGATCAGATTGAAAAACCTGTCGTTTCAATGGCTCGACCTTAATCAAATAAGAAACATTGAAAGGGTTTGAAATTCACTTCCGCCAATTTTCTTGTAGGTATTCACCTTCCAACCCCAAGAAAAAAAAAGAAAAAAAAGCCCGATGAGTGTGTTTTCCATTGGGAAGAACTTGTCGAAATGTGGTCAACACGTCAGGGTTGAAGAACAGATTATCCAGTTCATCCACGATCAAACAGAACCCCATAAACGAATCGAAATCGCGGCATTTGCTTTCTGCGTCGACCAATTTCCCCAAGCGATTCCAGAATTTGGTCGCGTCGGACGCAATCACTGGGGGCTCCTCGGAATACAGGTCAATTGTGTTCGAGTAGCTATTTCGCAGCCATGTCTCAATGCCAATTGCAATTGTGCTTTCCCAAATTGACGAGGACCGTACAACCAGGCCCTCTCCAATTCAGTACTATACTGGATTGCTTGCCAAGCACCCCAGTAATAATGACTGCAGTTCAACAACAAACAATAATAAAATTGGCGCAATTACTGCAATACGGTTCTGTATTAAAGCTGCTCTGAGTCACTAGCATCCTAAAAAAATAGAAAAAAATATCGTAAAAGTAGGTGGAGATGTCCTTGTTCGCTGCCGTTGTGATGAATAGAGTTGGTGTTTCTGCAAGTGCCAGAATGCGAAGACGAAAGACAGCATCCTGCTTTCCTACTCGATAACTGCTAGCCATTTATTTCTAGTTATCTGAGATGAAGTATTCTATATAATATCTGCAGTACAACATGATTAGTACGGAATAGCTGGTTCGCTCGCGACTTTCTTTTGTATATTTTATTGCAATTTTTGGTGTAATATAATATTGTATTTTGAACGAAAGCTTTAATAATCCGTTTTTATACTGGAAAATACTGATTTTAGTAGTGCGGGAAGAAAAAATCAGACCCCTGTGTACAACAGATACAGTGAGTGCCTGGTGCTAGAGAAGCCCTATTGTGTCCAAAGGAACGGAGAAGTCCATTTCGCCGACTGGTCCAGTGAATACAACGAATTTCTGGATCTTCGGTTTATTGCGGGCTTGTTAAACCTGTTGAACGCCGCTCATCTGCGCAGATCGTTGACCAAATACACTGGTCTGCGACGATGCATTCTTCGGAACCACCACCAGTATGTGAACGTGGCCCTCATCCGGTTGAAAATCCAGTGCTTGGCATTGTTGAGCCACAGCGAGGGGTCCATCTGCACGAAGTGGTGAGGGTTTCCACGCTCATCGAACGTTACAGGTACGGCGCTAGTCTTATCGAGCGTCACAGCTGCCACGCCAGACCCATCCAGTCACGCGTTGCCATGCTTCGCCAGGAAGCCTAAGCTTGCCTTGTGGGACGGAACATAAGAAGTCGTTAGCGATTAGAGTTAAGTGACATCAATGTACCTCACTGGAAAACGAAGCCTAAGCTTGCTTGCCGCAAAGCCATACATCTGGTCAGGATTTGGTGCTGACCACTACAGTGGCAACTGCCAATCCTGCCTGGTTCGGGTGTACATTGGGTAATATTATACTAATGTACACTATATTATAATACATGTACACTGTGTTTTCTCCACTGTAGTATAATTATTATACGATTCGTAAAAAGAAACTGCCGGTGCAATGGGCCAGTATATATACATGTATTATACTATTAATATAATTCTCTGGATTTTATATCCAGAGTCCTAGTGGGATTGCAATGAGGTCAGAATCCTTTAGTACTTAGAGCCCCGCAGTAAGCGATTACGAACATGACGACTAAAGCATATAAATCAACCTCTAATACATAAAAGCTTTCCGTATNTTATTTTATCCTGTGAATGTTGACCCATCCAGGTTGGAACAACACGCAATACAAAGTTGCCCAGTGGAATTATTCCTGTACGCCCTCGAGAAGAACGTGGCGTGCAAATCAATATTTTGAAACACGTTTTGCCGTCAAGATCACCCAAGCACCACTTGTTCGAGCGTTCGCTCTTACCAGTGAAAAGTGTCAAGGCCTTACCGTAGAACGGATGATACTTGCCCCGCTGCGCCACCAAACGAGGCGAACGCCGCAAAAATCTTCTTTCTACGTTGCGGTCACTCGAATCAAGTCGATGAATCAGCTTTTCTTAATGCAGCCGTTAACACTACAATATCTGAACTTCTTCAAGCCCCAAGCTGACGCGTTAGCAAAACCATGCAAAGCGAGTGCTGCAGTTTTCAGGTAAACAGCCTTGCCATCGAAG
>LGTU01000126.1:0-54650 GCA_001314425.1 Phytophthora pluvialis | reverse complement strand
ATAATAAATAGTGTCCCCACTATTGTACTGATTATTGCCCCACAAATTATTTTTTTCCGATCCCTGAATAAAAGCCCGTCGGAGGAGTCCACATACTGGGACAACAACTAAATCCGCCGCCGATACGCGGCGCTTCGTTAGTGCACGTTGCAACGCGCCAGTTCACGGGAGCTGTCCGTCGTAGGATTGATACATGGAAGCAAGCGCTCAAGAACTGTGCCTTGGTGATTAGCTCACAGTACCGTGTACTGTATCTTCGAGTGGCCGAGTACAGTAAGAGCGCTTTTGGCGTACGAACGAAATCGTCGGCTCGGTCTCCACCGAGATCTCGAGGAAGTGCACGACCACCGAGTCCATGTGCAGACGGCGAAAGCAGATGCCGTCACGCTCTGGCAGTCATAGCCTGGACGTTGGTCTCTCCTCCGGTAGACACCCAAGATCACTGTATACGGGGAGCCACCGAACGCGTCAATTGCGTTCGTGGCGTGCCGACGAAACTTCCCGCGTGGACATCCTATGCGGTCATGCGTCCGCTGCTGCGGCACACTTAAGTCGTCTGGAAGCAGGGCACGCTCTCCACCAAATCCCGCTGCAGCCTACACCTATTTACTTCTCGAACGTCCGTCGCCATGGCGCAGCCACCTTCCACTCGCTTTACCTTTGGTCACCGGCTTATGAGCTACCTTCCCACTCCGGTGCGTAGCCGTCGAGCTGAACAGCCAGCCGCGACGCTGGAGCTGCCCCAACTTGATCGCTACCATGACCGTGCCGAGCGGGCACTGACGGAGGCCATCGCAGAGTACGGGAGCTTGGATGGAGACGTCAACGCGAAACGCGGCGTGCGGTTGTTTCGAGGCCGCCATCCCGTCGGACACACGCCGCTACTGTGCGTCGGCACACTCCATGCTCGCTTTGACGACGTCCTCGAAGGTCTCTACTGTGACAACACCGAAGACATGCTGCTCATGGATGCCATCAAGTGTCCACGACTGACCGACAGCGCCGTGCTCAGCGTAGTGCAGAAGAGGGCAAGGCTCGAGCCGTTTGCATTCACGGGGATCAAAAGGGCGACGATCAAGCTGGCGATTGCGAGCAACCGAGACTTGTGCTACTTCGACAAGTTGGGAATGGTGCGCCAGGCCACAGGCAAGCGGATGGCGTACCACGTCATGCAGTCGTGGAGCTGCCGGGGTATCCTAACCAGTTGACGCACCAGCGAGCGCAGGTGTCGTTGTGCTATGTGTTTGAGGAGCTGGAAGGTGATCTGGTGGGCGTCTACATGAAGGGCGAGGTCGATGTCGGCAGCCAGTCCTACTTCGTCACGAAAGCGGTCTCGGACGTGTTGCTGGCTTTTGTCAACGCGCTGGAGTGCACGCGCGCAAAGAAGCTCGCGCTTATGGTGTCGGCAAACCATCTCGGGGTCTGGCAGTGCAGCTCGTCGCGAAATACCTGCCACATCTGCAAAGGCAGCTCCTCATTCTTCGAGAGTCTGGCTAGGTGTGATGGCTGCAGCGAGCCTGTGTGCAAGAAGAAATGCCGGTTTCGGGAGACCGTTCTCATTCACGGCACCATACCAGGCCTTCCCAAGCGAGCCGATTTCTGCCGCGAATGTTTTACCAAGATGAACATGCTCGCCATTGAGCAACTCCGAGCCAAGGCTCGAGAACACAACGCAGCGGCGTCAAACAACGTGAAAGATGAAGCTCTGCAACTAGACGTGGACATGATCGGCAGCGAGCAGTCCCTGATGTCTTTCGTCCTCAATATCTCGACACAAGTTCAGATGCTGAGCACCGACAGCGAGGTCCGCGCACCCAACCTGTCCTCCATCGGCTGCGCTTCATCGTCTGATGAAGAAGGCGAAGAAGTCGACATCGACAATGAAAGCGAGGGTCGCGATGTTCTCAAGTCTAGTCGATTGACGAGAACTCCGACGGTGATCTACGAGAATCCCCCGGTGAACGCGACACGACGTAGTCGGAGCTCCACGACCTCGACGACGTCTTCGTTCGCCCATGAGGAGGAAGACCCGGAGCACTACCAGACCTCGCTCATGGCCAAGCTCCAGCAGATGTCGCAACAGGTTGAAGAGACTCTACTTTTTACTCGAGAACAATCTGAAGTCGCACGTTCGGTTCGGGAACGAACCCGCAGTAATCGATTGCTGCAGGAGCGATCCAGTACTAGTAGTAGCACCTCTAGTCGCTTTTAGTTTTGAAATTACCTAACAACTTGAAGCTGTTTCTGCTCGTAGTCGCTTCCCATCAATCAACTCACAAATTGAACTAGCCCCTAGTCTATTCCTTTCCAGTAGATTGATCGCCACACAAGCTCTCTCTCTCTCTCTCTTGATCGCTGCGGCCAGGGTCATTTACAGATTTACTGCGCCATGACGTTCCCGAATCGCGCCAACTACGTCCCGGGCCAACAGAGGCGAGACCCCAAGTGTGTCGCTGCTACTACAGCCGAGGGTTCAGCTATAACGAAGGGGGTAGCGGTGGTGCAGAAGAAGCCGCCACTACGTCGCTCCCTGCAAGGAAACGCGGCGGTGATGAAGACCGAAGGCTTGCAGCAGGAGCTGCAATTGATGCTGGCGTCACTGTCACCCGGATCCACAATGCCAATGCCACCGAGGGAGGAGAGTATGCTGTTTGTGGAGCACAGTCGCAAGCGTTTGCTGGAAGACCAGGCTTTTCAAGGGAACGAAAGCTACCAGCGGATGGTCATGCTCGCGAACAATCCGGCTGTGAGGACTCAGCCTGGCGCCGTCGACCCGCTCGCATTGGTGATTGAGCAGATGCCAACCAACTCGCTGAGCTACCAGGGCTTCGGGGAAAGCAGCGACAGCTTCTCTTCCAGCGAGGCCAGCAGATCGCAGTACATGCAGGCTGTGGCAATGCAGAAGATGGCGGACGCGGTTGAACAGGTGGAAGACGTGACCATCAAAGCTCGATACGAGCAAATAGCACATCGCCTGCACGAGTGGGGCGAGCGGAGAATGCTGCAGCAACAACGGCAGCAAGAGTCGCAGCCCCCCAACGCCGGTCGAGGTGCCAATCTCCTGCCGTCGCTGACCATGTCGCTCTCGCAAGTGTCTCCGTACGCCATGGAGCTCGCAGTTCGCAACAGTATGCCCAAGAAGCGCTCGAGCCTCTCAAAGACGTCGAAGAAGCTGATGCAGGAATGGTTCGAGCATAACCTGCACCACCCGTACCCGACCGAAGAGGAGAAGGAGTGGCTCGCGCGCGAAGGAGGCATCGCGCTGGAGCAGGTGAACAACTGGTTCATCAACACTCGCGGGCGCAAGTGGAAGCCCATGCTCAACCGCCTGATGGCCGAGAAGCAGGCCGGCAACTGCTCGCTGTACGACAAGATGGTCAAGAAGATCGAGGAGCCGTACCGCAAGCTCTAGGCATTGCTTGCTGCAGCAACTTCCAGAAAATAGCGTGATAGACCCATGCACGTCAAGCTGCACGATAGAAATATCCAAAATCAAGTATGAATACATGGCATTGTGTATCCATATTGCTCAATAATCTGCAGTACCATAAAGCTGGCACACAATACACAATACTACCGTAGCTATTGATGGCGAGTCGCCAATGACGACCGATGGCGACCGGAGCTCCTCGTGCTCCGCTGTGTATGCCAAGAACCGCGTGCTGATTCTCGGCCAGTTCATCTCGGCGCTGATTGCATGCACCGGCGTGTTCTCTCAGCTGTTGAACGGGGCGTTCCAGGTGCGTGCTCGCTGTAAATATTCAGCGTACGGCAGCGAGTCCGACGTTGTGGGCACTAAATAGAATGGCGAGGTAACAATTTACACATGAATTGTATTATCCCGTACAGATCCAGATCCCAGTGACGCAGAGCGCCGGCAATTATCTGCTGCTATGCGTGTACTTGGTGGACCCCATTATGCGGTTCCGACGCCAACGAGGCTACAAGCTCGAGATCCCGTGGTGGCAGTATCTGCTGCTGGCGTTCGCTGATGTCGAGGGCAATTTTTTAGTGGTCTGCGCCTACAAGTACACATCCATCTCGAGTGTCATGCTGCTGGATTGCTTTACCATTCCAGTGGTGATGCTGCTGTCCACGATGTTTCTGAGGGCCAAGTACACGCGATCGCACTTCGTGGCGGTGCTGTTTTGCCTCGCGGGCATCAGCGTGCTGGTCGTCTCGGATGTGATTCGAGACCAGGAGACGATGCTCAAGGCGTCGTGGGACGTCTCGGCCTTGTACGGAGACTTCCTCTGTCTGTTTGGTAGCGCTGTCTACGCCTGCTCGAATGTAGGGCAGGAGTACCTCGTCAAGAAGGAGAACCGTCGCGTGAGTTGCTGGCCTGACTGGTGTTTGTGGGCTTGCTGTGTGAATTGCGCTAACTCGACGATGTTTGCAGATGGAGTTCCTCGGCTTGGTCGGCCTCTTTGGTTTTCTTGTCAGCTCCCTGCAAGCGGCGTACTTTGAAGGAGATGCCGTCCGTGCTGTGGACTGGTATGGAGATTTCTCTTTGCAGAATATTACCTGTAGTGCGATTGGAGGAGGAGGATGTGCGAGGTGGTAAACGAACTCATTCACGATGTGCTTGCGTGCTTCAACCAGGACTTGGCCCAGTGCGCTGTGCCTGCTTGGCTACATCGGCACACTTTTCGTCATGTACACGTCGACGTCGGTGCGTTTGGTCAATTGGCACTGCTTGAATGCCAAGTAAGACAAGTGATCTAACTCTGATGGTTACATGCAGATCTTCCTTACCACGGCCGACGCCGCAGTCTTCAACTTGTCGTTGCTCACATCCGACTTCTTCGCGGTCGTGGCAGCCAAGTACCTCTTCAACGAGGAGCTCAGCAGTCTCTACTTCGTGGGCTTCTCCTTCATCATCGTGGGCGTCTCCGTCTACAACCAGTCCGCCCCGCCTTTGACGGCATCAAGCTGCAGGGACCCGTTCGACGACCAGGATGGCTCCATCGACCGCCTACTACCTGTAGAACCATAGACCACACTTCTCCAAGCCTCAAACGACACTGCATTCTCTCCGAAAGACAAGCTAAAACGCGAACAAGACGAGGTATATGGTCTGAGAAAATGTAGTAAATGAAAAAAAAACTTGAAGAAGAAAGAGCCAAACCTCAGGAGGCGGCCAAAACGACAGCAGTCTACACTCGGAAGCACCACGTCGAAGCCCTGTCCTGTGTCCCTGTTCGCCGCTCTTCACCTGCCAAGTGCCTGATCCCTGTGTTTCACTCGGGCTACTGCTCTAGCCCCCCACACTATCGTGGGGCCAATGGCAGCGTGCGCGGAGCGTCCCTCGCCTCGAGTCTATTCCTCCTTCTTGACGTCCAGCGACTCGAGCGCCTTGGCGGCGTCGTCGCCGGCCGACGTGTCGGCGGCATCGGCGCCCTCTTCGAGCTTCTTGTTGTTGGCCTTGGCGGCGTCGTGCGCCTCCTTAAACTTCTGGGCGTTCTCGGCGTTGCCGAAGCGCAGCGCGAAGACCTGCGTCTCCACGACGCCCTCGGCGAAGTCGTAGCAGCTAAAGACCCAGGCGCGGTCGCTGCCCATGTTGGGAGTGAGTTCCGTGCGCGACTCCACCAGGTGGTTCACGAGGATCTTGTGCGTCTTCTCCTGGCGCATGAGCATGCGCACCTTCTGGTGCTCCTTGTGCTTGAGGAAGCGCACGTCGCCCACGCCGCGCTCGCACCACGTCTTCTTGCCGGTTCCCTTGTCCAGCAGCGACTCGCGGTAGCAGAAGGCCTTGGAGCGCCTGAAAGAAACATAGGTACATTGCGATTAGTAATCACCTTAAAGAAATGCCCCCCCCCCTCGGAGTGCGGAACGTACTGCTTGAAGATGACCTCCTCCTCCTCCTCGCCGGTGGTGACCTCGACCTCATCGAGCTTCACCACGGGCTCGAAGTAAGCCTGCGGCTCCTCGGACTCCGGGTCCTTGGCGGCGTCGGCCTCCTCGGCCGCCACCTTGGGCGTCGTCTCCTCCTTCTTCTCGACCTCGGACATGCTCGATGGCTCGGATTTCTTGTTTTCTGGGGAAAACCACGACTGGCGGCGGGCCGTCTATCCGTGAGGTGACGCGAAGGTGGAGAGAATGGCGCGCGAACGTTGCGCGAATGTCGCGCGAAGACTGACTGGCTGGGAACGATGTTCGTTTTGGGCGGGGATATCGGTTTGCAGGGGATTGGCCCCGAAGGACACCTTTGAGAGCTCTTGCGAGCGGGCGTTCGACGCCGCGGCCATCGTGTGCTACCAGCGCGCGGCCTGGACCATCAGACATGTCTGCAACCTCAGCAACATATTACCGCCCCACCTCGTGAATCAATACTTCCGGAACAATGCCGTCGCCCACCACTAGGGACGAGCTCAAGAAGTGGGGTCCCACCTGCATCTACAGAGGGGAAATTCAAGGTTCGCGAGTCGCTCTAACTTCCGGGGAGGTGGGGGGCAGCTTGATGTAAACAAGGTCGATTCAGCCCTTTACGTTCCGATGAGCTCTCCATGCAATACCCTCGAGCTGGGCGAGGGACCTCTTCAATGGCTCTCCTCGACGACAACCCCAATATCGATGGCGATCCACATCACCATCACCTGCGAGGGCGACACCACCTGTCGTCAGGTTTAGCATCTCTTCATATGCACTCAGTGCATGAAGGTGGAATGCCGCCAGTTGGCTGGAGGCAGGCACATAAGCAGACAACGGTTTGGTCCACGATATACAACATACATGGGTCCACCACGTTGAAGTTGCCTTTTTACGTGGACCCGAACTTGGTCTGCCGCTGCTGGTACCTCCTTCGCCTGGTCTCAGCCCCTTGGTCTGCCGCTGCTGGTACTACATCGCTAGCAACTGCTGCGCCGACAGCTTGGTCTCCAGCTAATAACTGATCGTCGGCTACATGTCTTCCTCTAGTCCCGGCAGGTACGTATGTGCGCCTCGACTCGAAGAAGTGGCTACACTTTGCTGTGGTTGGCTGAAATGGGCTCCATACAATAGCGCACAGATCAACCGGCGCATTGGTCTGCAGGCGACGCGCATGGACGCAGGCGGCGCCCAGAAGCGCAAGGCGGCGGCCAGTACCTCGCTGCACAAGAAGCCGCGCCGCTCGGGCCGCGACAAGAGCGAGTTCGTCAGCGTGGAGGTCGGCATGCGTGAGTTCAAGAAGCGGCTGGCTGCCTCGGGCGCGGGCGACGCGGCTGCCAGTTCGACCAATGCAGTGGAAGATCTGACGCAAGACGTGAAGGCGGCGAAGGCTCGAGCCAAACCGAAGGCGGAAGCGAAGGCAGTGGCAACAACGACAATCGCTGCAGCTGTACGGAAGACGCAGGCGCCTCGGGCGACTGTCAGGAAGGCGAAGAGGCCAGCGGGGGAGACGAAGAAGGTGACGAAGGCGCCGGTAAAGAAGACTCCGGCTGCTGCAAGAAAGTCGACACCTGCTAAGAAGCCAACAGCGCCGAGGACGACGCGCGCGGCGTCAAAGATGACGCTGGCCGAGGTGAAGGCCCAGCTGGAGCGAGAGCAGAAGGAGAGAGTCGAGTACTGTATCCAGACATTGCACCGTGAAGCCAAGCCAACAGCTGCTACTTCTTCAAGTGCTCCTGCTACCGCTGTCACTACTGCTTCTGCTCCTGAAATTGCTGTTCATATTTCTGCAGCGCCTTCGACTGCTGCTCCTGCAGTTGTGACTCCAGCCGCTTCGCCTGTGCATCGAGAGGTGATGCTGGTTGCTGGTGCTGTTCCACGGCAGAATATTGGGGGGCCACCGGTGCTTGAAGCAGCAGCTGTGCCGAATTCTGCTGCTTCAGTTGCATTTGAAAAGCATGTCCTGGGCACACAAGCATACACACCAACTGCACCTCCAACTGCACCAATCCCTTTCAGCGCAGCTCCTGCCTCGTCCTCGGCGCCGCTTTCTAGCCCGGCTAAAAACGAGTTCATAGTTGATGACATGGACGAAGATCTCATGTTTGCAATGGCGCTTGAAGAGGTGGAACTGAAGCTTGCAACTCCTCAGAAACTGCCTCCTTCTAGAGAAGCTGTGGCTGCTACTTCGGATCCTTTCTCGTTAGTCTCAGCTCAGGCGGAAATACAATCCACTCAGAATCTCACTACTCAGGCACAACTTACGGAGGCAGTGGTGGAGACCAAACAAGCAAGGTCTCCTCTGGTGGTGGCACCTGAGGTGCTGGGAGAGATGGACCGCTTGAGACGAGAGAATGAACTTCTCAGACGGTCCAACGAGCTCCTCCAAGCTGCTGTCGCATCACCAGCGCAAGCAGAAGCTTGCGCTCCTGCAGACGAACAACTTGGCCGTTTTCCAGTGGATTCCACGGCACGTGACTGCAAAAAGAAATCAGCGGCATCACCCAAGGATACTTTACCCGACACCTCAGTTGTGAAATCCACCGCTAGGTACCTGGACTTGACTAGGTGCGACAGCGACCACGATATGAAGCAAAAGATTTCCGCCTTGGAGGGTGGTCAAATTCGTGAACGCACTCCAGAGAGGCATTCTACTGAAAGTCAAAGGGCAAACTCAGACCGACAAGCGCAAGACATCCTAGAGGAGGGATCTGTTCTTACCAACAAGAAGGAAAAAGCACATGATGACCAGCAGAAGTGTGAAGCTGACAAGGGGCCTGCCGCTGAGCAGGAGATACTAGCAGAGCATGCGTCAGAGCTGTCAAGTACGGCCACGACGCAAGAACCAGCGCCGTCAACCCCATTGTCTGGTCACTTTACGCCTGGTGACAAAGATCATCCTTCTCCCACGCACCCGATTGTAACTGAACAGGAACCAGACCACGAAAATGGTGTTGCGCCACCTGAGAAAGCGCAACCAATGCTACACTCGCCGAAGGAGAGCGTAGACAAACACTATGTAAATACCACGACTGGGAGCGATGATGGTGATGTATCGGATGCCAACATGTCTGAAGCTGACGAGGAAGAGGAGACTATGGATGAAGATGACCCGGCTCCACGAACTTCAACTATTGACAGTGGAAACTACACAGAGTACAAGGTTCATCAAGAGGTCAATTTTGAGGCTGACGAAGATGGACTACTGGAGGAGGGGAGTCTCGAGAGCAAGACTGCTGTATCGAATGAAAAGGTGGACCCCGCACTAACAGTATCGACTCCTGTTGACTCAAACCCATGTGAAACGCTGGTTATTAGCGAACCTGATGCAAACCAGCAGCCAGGTACACCGACAAACAGTGAAATTCTCGAGCGAACCATTGCTCCCAGCAACACAGACGAGGAGGAGGAAGAAGGAGATGACGAAGATGAAGTAATGGATCGTGTAAAACGACGAGAGGTCATCGCACTTTCGTCTTCGTCATCATCGTCCGAGTCGGAAAGCGAGGACGACGAAGCAAGTGACATCCCCAGCTCAAATGTACTGGAAGCCGCTTTGAGAGCGGCGGGAGGTGATTCTGGCCAGAAGAACCGAACAAAGCCAATATCTACGGCCAATGGCGCTGTTATAAAGGGTGAAATAGCCGGCGGTCTTCAAGAACCCAAGTCAGCTTCAGCAGTTGCTGCTTCGACGTCGCCACCCTCAGTTCCTGTCAAATCTGCCTCAAAGAAACGGAAGACTCCAGGTTTTTCATCTGCCAACGGTAAGAAGCCCCCTAGCGTAAAGAGCTCCTTACTTTGGCCTGCCTTGGACGAATTTTACGATTTTCTGCTGGACTTGTCGCCGAGGAACGTCCATGAGTCCGAGAAAAAAAGGGTCCACCTTCAGAAATATTCTGGCGAGAAGCTGCCGGCTCATCATTCATGCATCGAAGACTATTGCAATGTACAGCTTGAGGCGATCATGGAAGAATTGGTTGCATCCGTAAGCAACTCTACGGACAGAAGAGGTGGGGGAGGCTCCGGCCCTACGCGACAACTGTCGCTTGCGTCGGTGTCACCCTGCGGCATGCAGGGGATGTCTACGCCGTCGGTGGGGCTAAGTCTGGGTGCCATATTCTCTGAAAGTGGCTTTACTGGAAACACATGCAACAACAACGACTATATCCTCACGTTTGATGCCTCTGCGCTGGGTAAGAAGGCGTCATCTGACTTCTTTAGTGGCGATTTAGTGTTGCTGCGCTCTCCTCGCTGGAAGAACTACGAGATGTGCGCTTTTGGTGTGGTGCTGTGCGACTCTACGGTCGCGGTAGGAGGAAAGAGTGGTCCAGGAGGCAAGGGCAGTGATGGGTCTGGAGAAAGTGACCAGATTTGCGTACTTATTCGTGCTCAACAGCGAGACCGAGAAGACGCAGTCGAAAACTTCAGCGTGTTGACGGAGCTATGCCTTTCGAATCAGCGCGCATCTAATTGGCGATGGTCGATGCAGCAAGTGCACAATACTACCACAAGTGCTCGCGAGTTCCAGGCGATAAAAGCAATATCGTTTTTCCACACTGATCTCAAGCAAGTGCTACTGCGCGGGCAGCTAGTGCCTTCTGCCAAAACCGAGGAGACGTTGAAGAAATCTGCGGCATCGTCTTCAATACTATCGCCGCGCTTACTGAAGTACCTTCACAAGAACTACAATGACTCGCAAGTGCAGGCTATCCTCGGGTGTCTGGGTGAGGATAGCAGGGTTATCATTCAAGGACCGGTACGCCATGCCATTTTGTGTATTTTGACCTTGTTACGCACGAGCTGATCTTAGATTTTATTTCTTTGGTGCGAACTCACAGCCCGGAACAGGTAAAACCAAAACAATTTTAGGGCTTCTCTCTGCTTTGCTGGATGGTGCTGGCCTATCTACATTCCAGAAGACGAGGGGCACGGCGCGTATTCGTGTGGGAGCATCTTTGCAAAGCGCTCGAACCTCAGCGGTGTCCAAAACTGTGGCTGAAACTTCGATCCGTGTTCTTGTGGCTGCACCTAGTAATGCTGCCGTCGACGAGCTGGTCGTCCGAGTTCTCAGCGAGGGGTTATTTGACGGTGAGAAGGGTGAGTCCTATCGCCCGCGTATCGTGCGCGTCGGCCGTCCGGAGAGCAGCCATCAGCAATCGAGCTTGGCCGCGGCTCGAGAAGCCAGTGAAAGCAAGAAAAACCGTAAGAAAATGCGGAAGTACGCTCGTGAGGTGGAAGAAGTACTGCTGGAAAGTTTGGTGACGAAGCACCGCAGCACATTTCCGACTGTGAAGCAGGCACGTCAGGCAATCATCAAGAACGCACAGATTGTGTTTTGCACGCTAAGTGGCGCGGGATCCGTGGCGATGTGTGAGTTTGCTCAGGATTTCGATGCGCTAATTGTTGACGAGGCTGCTCAGGCTGTAGAGGCTAGCACCCTCATCCCGTTCAAGTTCCGTCCGCAACGAGTTGTGCTTGTTGGCGACCACCGACAGCTGCCGGCTACGGTGATTTCAAAGAAGCTAGTGTCAATGGGCTACGATCGGAGCTTACAGCAGCGGCTTGTGGAAAATGGCTCGCCGGTGTTGCTGTTGAATCAGCAGTATCGTATGCACCCTGAAATCGCAGAGTTTCCATCGGGCCACTTCTATGGCGGGCGACTGGTGCAGGATGACAATATGCGTGAATGGACTGCGCAGGATTATCACCGGGACCGTGCTTTCAAGCCGTTGTTGTTCCTGGATGTGCAGGGAGCGCAAAGTCAGGTTAGCAGATCGACGTCACTCCGGAACATGAGCGAGGTTGAGACTGTGGTCCAACTCGTTCGTCGCCTACTCACCAAATTCCCACGCATCGAGTGGAAAAAGCGCATCGGTGTCATCGCACCATACAAGCAGCAGATCTATGAGGTGCGTGGCGCGATCGGAAAGCTCGAGGCGGAGTTTGATCGCCACCTGGATATCGAGGTGAACACTGTGGACGGCTTCCAGGGTCGCGAGAAGGAGATCATCATCTACTCGTGTGTCCGTACCAGCCACGGCGGCCGCAGGAAGAAAAAGAGATGGAGCCACGGCAACGAGGAGGAGGACAATGTTCTAGACGCTTTCTGGGCAGACGAGCGGCGCATGAACGTCGCCATCACTCGCGCCAAGAGCAGTCTGTGGATCGTCGGGAACTCGACGCTGCTGAAGCGGAGTCGCGTGTGGCGAGCTCTCATCCAGCACACGAAAAACCACAACAGGTATATCGGCGACGGTGCAACCACTCTCTTCGCCAGTGGTTCCTCCACTAGGAAGGTGAGCAAGGCATTGAGCAAGCCGGGGAAATAGTGACCAAATACAGGTACAAGACAACTTCAACGTGTATCCATATTGTTTTTAACAGGAGTGTAGCCATATATTCCACTAAAACGAGGGGCAATTAATGACGCTATTACATTGACATGCTGGCGCCGTACGAGGCTCGCCGCCGGCGAACGGAGTGGCCCGAGAGCGTGCGCCAGGACCCGGAAGTAAAGGAACTGGACGAAGAAAACGGCGAATGGGTCCTGTGTCGCGCCTGTGCCGAGCACTATGAGCGGTAGACCGCGTTTTACTCACTTTGTAGCCCCCCAACGGTCGTTAGTCTAATATTTCACTGGTCTGGACGCTGCAGGACGCGTAGAGGCCGCAAACCCAACGATCCGAAGGGTTTCAAGGTCAAAATGAACGGGAGGTTCCAGGAGGCGGCCTGGGTGATGCACAAGAGCCGCGTGGTAGCTCACAGAGGGACCTCGGAGATGACTACAGAGACGCCAGACGAGGAGCGGGAGAGACGACGCGAGATTGAGCTGGAGATCGAGGCCCGACGGATTCTGCCCAAGAGACGCAGAGTTGCTAGCAGTGAAGAGGGAGAAGACGAGGAGACGGAGAGCAGAGATGAAGGAGACGAGAGGGGGCCCAGTGCTGCCAAATTGGTTCATCTTCCGACGACTGGATGGCGCTGTCCGGGTATCGTGCCGGATGCATTTTATCGTGAAAATGTGGAGCTGGTCCATGCATTTGCAAAGTATTATGTGGGGATGTATCGAGTCAATGTGGTGAGAGATCTGCGATCGGACAAGTGAGTTTGTACAGAGTTGGGCGCTTGGATGAGACTTTTTGTTCTTACGTTGTGTTTTGCGTGTGAACAGAGTGATGCTGTTTTCACATGACTGTGAAAATCAGATTGTGCATCGAGAACGACCAGGGCAACCGGATTCTTGTGAGCGGTGCTTTTCTGTCTGGCTGCATAACAAGAGCTTCAAGAGGATTTTGAAGAAGATGGATCGTTATACGCTAGTGGAAGACATTCTTCGTCACGCGTGGAGGTACTTACGGCTTTAGCAATGCAGTGCATGGGCTACACCTACTAACTTCAGTGTTGTCTTTGTCGCTATCTGTGCAGTATGTCAACCGAGGAGCTGTCAGTTCTCTCCAAATTTAAGCACTCGAGTGACATGAACCTCAATCTTGAAGGCCGGAAGTTGAAGCAAGCAGCTATGGCAGCTGCTCAGCATTTCAGGGAGTCTGTTAAAAGCTCATTGATACGCAATGGGGCTGGACGGACAAGTGCGAGCACAGCTCGAAACGACCGCTTTGACCGAGCCCAGCAGCCACTTTCGATGGAAGTGATGCTGCAACTGCAATCGCTCGACTCATCGATGCACGATGAAGGAGCCACTACCGGGGCACCTGAGGTCTTGCAAAGTCAGGAAGGGACTGTGCAGCAGCCCGCCTCACCCAATGGTTATCTCATCCAGCAGAGCACTCCAACCACGCAAGTAATCGAGCGCATTCCCTCATCGCGAGACGAATAAACCGGCGTGGAGTACTCAACTAATAGTGGAAATCCTTCTCGAAGTGACGTGGTGATCGGGAATTTGTAAGACGGGGAAAACCTTATCCATCACTACTGTAGTGACAATGTACATGTACAAATCTCCAGAACAGCAGTCCGGAACCCGCCACCATTGTTCATTTATAGCAAAAGTGCCGGTGACAAGACTTCGAGTACGGCGGTGACGTACCTATGGGCCAAAATAAGAGCTGACTACGATGGACTAAGTTCAAGCTGCAAGGGGCTTTCAACAGCCTACATCAGCTTCGCTTGGTGCCGAGTAGTTCATTCAAAAATACGCAGCGTCGGTGAAGACCCGCGTGAGCTCAAGAATCAAGACCAAGAGCGCGGCGTCAAGTTTACATCGCCCAACGCAGCAGACCCACTTCAGAATGACAGCTTTTGCCACACTGCTACTGCTCGTCGCTGTGGCGATGGCGGGGCTCGCTATCAGGCTCTGGCTAACTGGCCGACTATCGCCGCTGAAAGATCACTCGAAGAAACAAGACGAGATGAATGCTGATGGCGTCGAGATTGTTGTCCAGCAACCTGCTAATGACCGCCGACTTAAGCTGGCCCTGCACGATCTCTCCTACGTCCAGATCCGCTCGCCTGTCGGCCCAATGAAGTCGTCAATCCGAAGTGCCTTGAAGGAACTCCGCTCTCGCCAGATGGTGCAGAATCTTTGCAGCAGATTCGAGTCGCGGATGAAGGTGTCATGTCAGGCTGAAGACAGCACGAAGGGTGCCACGAAGAAGTCGGCAGCCGATACGACGCAGACCTTGCAGGCGACTAGAGCTCGCCGACGAGATGCGAAAGACGCAAGCGTTGCCCCCGTGCTCCTCGCTAGCGAACTTGCAAAGGAGGGTGAGATCGCCGCAAATGCTCGATCGATCAACCTGAACAAGTTCCTGCGCAGCTACGCGTCCAACCTGGACAACGCGGTTTCGGCGGAACGACGCGTCGTCCTGACCACTGATGTCATTTCCGCGGAAAGGAGCATTGTCATGAGCACGGACGCTGAAGATGACGTTGAGCAGCCTCTGCTGGCAGAAACTGAGGAGACAGCGAACGCTCAGGAGATCGCCGCACCGCCTAGCGAAACGTTTGCCGACAGCGATGAGTCAGGCATGGAGCTCGGTACGAACTGTGTTTGGTCATTTTGTCGAGCCCAGTGGACTGACTGACCCTCATCTCCTTTACTTTTTTTGTCATTGCAGAGCTGGACCTACACACGCTGCAATTGGAAGCCGAGTACTCGAACCAGTGCGACTCGCCCCCGACAGCCGACAGCGAGGAGGAGGTCTCTGTGCTCGTCGACGCAACAGAATGCGAGCCGCTGGTCGACGAGAGCTTCGGCGAGTCCGACGAAGGCAACAACAACGTCGGCACGAAGCGGACCGCCCCACCAAGACTCGCCAAGGCCTTCACCCTCGCAGACTGCGACGTCTCCAAGCAGCCCGTGCCGGAGTCGGCGCGCAGCAGCGACAGCAAACCCGAAACCTGCTCCGCGCCCCCGGCAAAGGTGGCTCTCGCTCGCTTCAAGCAGCAAGTGCCGTCCAACGGCCGGCGCGCGCGCAGCATCGTCACGCTCAGCGTCTAACTTATAAACACGTTAACTTAGGATAAAACCTAATGAAGCAAGCGGCCACTTCAACTTGCGCAATGGGTGTGTGCTACACCACGAATGCACCCATTTCAACCAATCATTAGCCCGCAGCTCCCGCCAAAAAGACAAACCGCCACCACCGAGTCAATTGCCGCCGGTAAACTCTCCCTACCAGCCTCCCCAGCATGGTAGACGCCGAGGCGCAGACCGAGCCCCCTCCGCCGGTACATCCACTCTGTAGCCACATCCTGTTTATAGTACTCGCTGCCTCCTAACTTATTCTACGCTCGCTAGGCGACGGTGGTCGGCGTGGAGCAGGATCTTCTGATTGGCGTGCGCGTGCGCAAGACCTTCGGCCCGCGCGCCTTCTGGGGGTCCGTGGTGGGCTGCTACTGGGTCTCGGGCGGGCTCTTCTACAAGGTGAGCTTCGACGATGGCGACGTGGACATTTTCTCGGCCGACGAGGTCCTGCAGGACGCGCAGGCGGCCAAGCAGCACGCCAAGGAGAACCCGCAGACGAGTCCAAGGGCCAAGGAGGTGGCGGTGGACGAGTACTTCAACGCCATGAGGCAGCACAGTCTCAAGAGGAAAAGGGACGACATGGCGGACCACACCATGCCCAACATCCGGAGGGTGAGTCTGTGGGGCCAGAGACTCTACGCCTCCATCTACACCAACGAGCAGCACGAGACCTTCATCAAGGAGCTGCTCAAGACGAACGACGGGGGGGCCGGCGAGATGGAGGCCACGGGACAGGTGAAGGTCGGAGACATGATCCTGGCCGTGAACCGGACGCGAGTGCTCGGAATGACCAGCAGGGACTTGGCCGAGTTGATCAGGAAGCCCCAGCGCCCAATCATTTTGACGCTCTATCGACCGCAGCCCTCGACGCAGCAGCAACAGACACAGGGTGAACAGGCTCAGACTGCTGCGACATCGGCGCAGACACAACAGGTACCGCAGTCGACTGCAGTGTCGGGTGCACCGGCGACATCAGCGCAGACACAGCAACCTCTTGCGTCGGCGCAGCCACCGCGGCCTGCTGCGACCGTGCAAGCTCAGCAGCAAGCTCCTGCATCAGCGCCGGTCATGATGCCGCGTTCGTTTGCTGTTTCTCAGCCAGCGTTTGCACACTCGGCGTCGCTGGCTCAAGGTTTAGCGCATCAGTGGACAAATACGTCGCAGTCGCTGTCAAACATGGAGATTATCAGACAAAGATTGAGCCAGAATGTAGCAGCAAGGCAAGCTGGCTACGTGCCTGGGTACCCGATGGGTGTGTATATGCCTACAAACGCAGTTCCCATGCGTGTTATGCCGACAACCCACGGCAGTGCTTATCACAATCAGCAGCAGCCGCGGCAGTATATGCAAAGAGTTGCCGACAGTGCTGCAATGAGAGTAACGTCGGGGTTATCTGCTCCAGCCGTACAGCCAGCAAGGGCGATGTACCAGCCCCAGACTTCCGCCGCCGCGGCTCAATATGAGCTCAATATGCAGCACAATCAGCGGCGGCGCACAGGACTGACGCTTTATGAAAAAGTGAATCAACTACAGGCTCAACGCAATTCAGTGTCAGGAGTGAGCATGGGTTCTACCGAGCTCTCGCGGCCCCACCAGGTTACAACAGTGGATGCAAGAACTCAGGGAGCACAGGAGGGCAGATTTACTATCGTAACGCAGAACGAACCTGAACAGAGAGCCGCGTCGTCACACCTTACGGGAGCCCAGCAAGATGCAACGGCTACGTCTCGGCAACCTCCCAGCCAAGCGTCCACAAGTTATCGAAGATCTGCAGAAAACACCCCGAGCGAACCCCCGCGTGAAGGTACATCTAAAAGTGCCCTCAGTGCTAGCACAAGCATGTTAAGAACGCGCGATGTGGAGGCAATTGTGCGGCTAGCCGAGAAAAATCCTCAGGCTGCTCAGCATTTGCTGAAAGGCACTACTCCTACAACGTCGCTGCTGTCGCCCAATCAAGCACCGCCTGTCACGGAGATGGAGGATGCTTCTCATTCAACTTCGTTCCTGTCGCCAAGTGCATTGGCTGCTAACGATCCCAAGCCGACCGAGCGTGGGGCGGAAGGTGCGTCCCATGCAATGTCGTTCCTGTCGCCGAATGATTTCAACGTGGAGTCTAGCACGCCGTCGGGCCCAGGGATCTCAGCTGGGAGCATAGCGAGCCAGCCTGCAGCAGTCAAGTCAAACGTTAGTCTCGTGACCGTGAAGGTTTCCCGCCGCCGGTTGTACCTCACGCTTGGTGTGCAGGGCACTCTGATCGCCGTCACTTCCTTCGTACAAGACGAGTTCGGCCGACCCGGTGAAGTTGAACAGAGCGGCAAGGTGTTCCTCGGCGACGTGTTAGTGCGTATCAACGAAAGCAACATTGTCCCGGGGATGACACCCACCCATGTGGCAGACATTGTGAACAGCGCTCCACGGCCCATGACACTGTGGTTCGAGCGCGCATCTTGGGACATTCTAGACGGCAAAGCGTAGATCAGTCCGTCACCAGCAGTGGGGGATGTGAAGACTGGTATTTAGAGTAGGTAGTGGCGGGGTGTGCGTGACGATAACAAATGGAATAGCAGCTTAGACATATGCGAATGCAACTCGTGTCGTCCATTTCGTTGCGGTCTGCTTAACGCTCTCAAGCCACTGCTAGTTTGTGGTTGGCACGCACGCCTTCGTTCGTGGTGGCCGATGAAAGTGCCAGATGGGGCTAGCCAAGTCTTTAGAAGACGTTATCGTACTTCTCCATGGCGCCAGACACAGCGTCGACGACTCGGACCTCGTTCATGACGTAGACCGATCGGAACGCGCCCGACTCGTCGAAGCGCTGGATCGTACGCAGACGCCGCGAGCCGTCGATGCCTGTGATCGTCTCCACCATCAGCGGACGGCCTGAAAAGAAAGGAAGAATACAAAACAGTCCAAACAAGTGAGTGCGGCTACTACGTAACACGAACGTTCTGGGTAGAATACAGCTATTATAGCTGCCGTACCTGAGCGCTTGGAGGTGGCCGTGACGATGATGACGTTCGTGCCGAGCTCCTGCATGGTGATGTCGGAGCCACGCAGCGTCGGGTCGTCTGTCTCGATCTTGAGGATGCCGTCCGACACGGGCTTTATCCACATGTGCTGCGTGGAAGTCAACCCGCTCATGGTCGTCCTCGACTGGCGCTGACTCCACACGCCCTCGTCGTCGCGGAAGACCAGGTCGTTCGAGCACACCTGGCTGCCCTCGTCCTGCAGCGGGGTGGTGGTGAGCTCGCCGTTCCACCGGCCTTCCATGCTGGGCAGCACGTGGTAGCTGCAGCCGCTGACGCGCACTGAGAGCTGGTTGAAGAACGCCCTACCCGAGCCGGTCTTCTTGGTGCCGAAGTGTGGCGGCAGACTACCGTTCGGCGAGCGCGAGATGATGCTCTTCTCCAGCCCCAGGCGGTGCACCGTGCCATCGGAGCCCGCCGCCCAAATGTTGTCTGCAGCATAGCAACAGGAACAGTCAAGTAGAAAGTCAGTATCGTTCTACCTCACCAAGGCAAGGTAGCCCCCCCCCCCTCGCCCTACCTTCTTTGAGCATCTGCATGTTGGTGTCCTCGTGCTTCCTGCGGTTCTTGATGCTCTCGGCCAGCAGCTTGTAGTTGAGCGGGTGGAAGGGCTGGTGGGCCGCCTCAATGTGCACGAGCACGTCTCCGTCCGTGATGCCCAGCTCAGCCAGCGACTTCTCGTCGGGCAGCTCCTTGCCCTTGTGCAGCAGCAGGATGAAGTTGGCGCTCTCCCCGCTCTCCTGGTAGGCCGCCTTGACGCCCGCCACGCTCTCGGACGGAGTCGTCTCCAGCGTGAACGCGTTGGCCTCGCTCTTGATCGTCACCTTGATCTTCTCCGCGGCGCCGGCGGAGGAGGACGCAGCTGAGGAGGCCATGGTATTGCACGGTCTTGCTTGGGTTTGCCTCGTGCTTTTTGGCTCGCAAATCCTGTTGTGGGGTGACACGTCAGGAACTTGAAGCAGAGGAGACTTTCTAGAGCGTTCCAGAAAGATACTTGCCGTTTGTAAAAATACACAATAGGAATATGTTGTCCTTGTGGAGGACCTCTCCAAAAGAATAAAAGTGAATCGGACATTGTCGGGTGGGCGCAGTCCCCGTTTAGACTGCTAGCCGCTCAGGAAGCGCCCCAGCCGCCCCGCCGCCGCCACTCGTAGCTCGGATCGCCTCCAGGATGCTCGTCTTGCGGCCCCGCCTGCAGCTTCTCCAGCGCGTCGCCGAGCGCGCCGCTCGCTCCACCGCGCTCCCCTCTTCGCATGCGATGGCCAGGAATGTAGGTCACTCCGCTATATCGGGATGCATGTATACTTAGTTGCGTGTATACTCACCGTCGACGGTGACGATCACGTATACATGACCATGGGCAGCCCCTGATGCGGCCGCCGCCCGCCGCCGGCGCCAGGCGCTCGCTGTTCAACATGACGCAGCGCGGCAAGCTCAAGCAACTCAAGAGCCTGGAGCAGGAGGCCAACGCCAGCCCGGAGGACCCGTACGCGCAGCTGCGCTTCCTGCAGGAACTCAACCGCAACAACTACCCGGCGCTCGTGGTGCGCCGCGTGGAGGAGAACCGCTTCGCGCTGGACGACGCCGCGCAGAAGGAGTACATCAAGGCCCTGGTCAAGACGGGCCGCCTCGACACCGTCGACCTGCCGCAGTTGGCCCAGCCGGCCGCCGCCGCCTACGCGGGAGCTGGAGCCCGCCAGTTCGGCGGCCTGGCCGCGGCCGGCTCGGCCGCGGGCCGCAATAGCCAGGGCCTGTCGGCCCATGACCCGGTCTACGTGTCCATGGTGGAGGGCAGCTTCAAGAGCAACATATGGAAGACACTGAGGACGCTCGGCGTGGCCTTCCTCGTCGTTTCGGCGCTGGGGGCCATGCTGGACGAGAAGGTCGGCAAGATCGGCACGGCCTCCAAGGTCATGGGCCCCACGGGCAGCGACAAGCGCTTCAGCGACGTCAAGGGGGCAACCGAGGCAAAGCAAGAACTGGAGGAGATCGTGCAGTTCCTGAGAGACCCGGCCCGCTTCACGCGTCTTGGTGGTAACCTCCCGAAGGGTGTGCTGCTGACCGGCCCGCCTGGCACGGGTAAGACGCTGCTCGCTCGAGCTATCGCTGGCGAGGCAGGCGTACCGTTCTTCTACTCGTCTGGATCGGAGTTCGAGGAAATGTACGTGGGTGTGGGCGCGCGTCGCGTGCGTGACCTGTTCGAGTCGGCCAAGCGGAAGGCACCGTGCATCATCTTCATCGACGAGATTGACGCTATCGGTGGAACGCGTAAGCTGAAGGAGCAGCAGGCCATGAAGATGACGCTCAACCAGCTTCTGGTGGAGATGGACGGTTTCGACCAGAACAAGGGCATCATTGTGATCGGTGCGACGAACTTCCCGGACGTGCTGGACAACGCTCTGATCCGTCCGGGCCGGTTTGACCGACATGTGACGGTGGACCTTCCTGACGTGGCCGGCCGCAAGGAGATTCTTGAGTTCTACGCTGGTAAGATTCCTCTCGGTGAGGATGTGGACGTGGACGTGCTCGCACGTGCTACGCCCGGTATGTCCGGTGCGGAGCTCTCCAACCTGGTGAATGAGGCAGCGCTGCGTGCCTCGATGAAGAGTGCAGACTACGTGGACATGGACGCCTTCGAGTACGCCAAGGACAAGATTCTGATGGGTGCCGAGCGCAAGTCAGCTCTGATCACGCCCGAGTCGGCTAAGCTTACCGCTTACCACGAGGGTGGACACGCGCTGGTGGCTATCAACACCCCCGGAGCACACCCCGTGTACAAGGCCACCATCATGCCGCGCGGTCAGGCATTGGGTATGGTATCACAGCTTCCGGAAGGTGACCAGACGTCCATTTCGCGCAAGCAGTTGCTGGCACGGTTGGATGTGTGCATGGGCGGCCGTGTGGCTGAGGAGTTGACGTTCGGCGACGACGAGATCACCGGCGGCGCTTCATCTGACATTCAGCAGGCTACAAACGTCGCCCGCGCAATGGTCACGAAGTACGGCATGAGCGCCGACGTGGGCTTGGTATTCCACGACCTGCGAGGCAACGACACAAGTGCCACCACTCGCAAAATCATTGACGACGAAGTGAAGAAGCTGTGCGATGCCTCCTACATGCGTGCGAAGGACATCCTTGTGAGCAAAAACGCCGACCTGGAGAAGTTGGCCCAGGCGCTGCTAGAATACGAGACGCTGTCGGGTGCTGAAATTGAGAAGATCCTCAAGGGCGAGTCCCTCGACCGCAAGCCTATCAAATAATACCATACAGGGCGACACCAAGGGCAGCTGTGCCAGGCAGAGGGAAGGAGATGTACAGACAGAGGTAGGGCGCATGGGAGCTGTTCCTGTTCGCATTCATGGACTCATGTGCCTCTTGTTTGGTATTAACCGCGTGAACACAGAAAAGGAAGGTGTCGATTGCCGTTTTGTGTTGTGTTGTTTGATTTTGTTTGCTGTCTGAATGCAGTGCCAGAGCAGTCCATTCCTGCGCGACTTCCGAAAAAGCCGTTGTCGCAATTTGAAGCGCATTGATGTCCAGCCTCAAACCCATTTATAGCAGTTCACTCGCCATACACCACGCTTCCGTCAGCTCTGTCGTGGTGTTCACCACTCGGTCGCTATGGACTCGGGCAACGCGAACTCCACGCGTCTGGCGTGGCGTACGACGCCCGATTTGTGCCTGAACGATGAGTCACTGGTGGACATCATCACTGGTTTGCGTGCACAGGTCACGGCACTCGAGAAGAATGAGTTGCTAAGTGGTGCCGCACTCCCCTCGTGGCTCATCAAGGCGTTGGCTGAGGTGGCTAGCAACGTAGACGCTGTGGTGGAGTGTCAAGCACTACGGGATCAAGTGGCGTCGCTGCAGAAAGAGGTGTTGGACCTACGCCACGAAATGCTGTTGAATGCCTCAAGTTCTGGCAGCGGAGCTGCTTCCCCTGCGTATAACCCCACACCCCACCACCGCCAGTCAACTGGCCGTCAACGAGCGCCACCACAAGCAGCATCAACAGCCCCTCGGACACTCATAGCGATGCCGTCATCCAAGGACATGTCGGACGCGTTCGCTATTGCTGGCGAGACAGCATCCTTAGTGCAGCAGGCAGGCGAAAACGCGAGGCCAGTCTCTAATGGCGTCTCCGCTCAATACGTGGAGGCTATTGTCAAGCCTCTCTGGGATTCCGTGCACCGACAGACAAACGATTTCTCAGCATTGAAACAGGCATTTCAGGAGGCCAAGGACACGGTGACACGATTGCAGGCTGAGATCAAGCGCCGTGATGCTGTGATCAAGGCACGCAATGAGAAACACGAAAGTGTGGTCCAGACCCAGGTGGATAAGCTCAACGAGAACTTGCGTGCATGTGTCACGCGAAATGACCTGATCAATGCGGAGCAGCGGATCGGGCAGCAAATGAAGATCGATCGCCAGAGAATGCTGGACGAGGTAGATGCGAGGTCAAACAAGATTCTGGAGGACATGCTGACCTCGCGCTCAGATCAGGAGGACATCAATAGCTCAAATGCCGAAATGATGGAGCTGCTGACAAGGAAGCAAGGACGTACAGAAGAAATCATAATGGACTGCGGCAGGAAACAGGACAGCTTCGACGAACGCCTCGAAGGTGTGAAGACTTCGCTCATGGAGACGACGACAAACTTGGAAGTGAACATGTCTGCTGTATCTGCGCTGGAAGAGAAGGCCACCAGTTTCGAGGAGACACAGCAGATTGTTGTTTACCTGTCTGCTGAGATGACCAAGGCCCTCAAGGCCCACGAGGAACTGAAAACGTACATGGAGAACCGAATGGTCGAGAAGATTGCCGAGAGTGTGGCGATCGTGCGCTGTGAAGTTGTTGCTGTTCAGGCCGTCGTGAATGACCTGGTGAACCTGAACTTGGATGACGAGATCAAGGCTGTAGCCGCAAAGCTCGAGATGGTAGCACTCACGGCAACGGACAGCGTACGGAAAATCGCAGCGATTCAAAAGCAGATCGTTGCAACGGATGACCACAACAAGACGCAGTTCTCTCAGGCCTTCGACTCGATCGACCGCATCCAGCAAAGCTTGAGCACCCTGTCTGAAGAGAGTATTCACCTCTCATACACGTTGCAGCGCACTATCGACAGCGCAGAAAAGCTGACAAGCGAGGTGAACGCCTACAAGGAAGTGACGGACCGTTCCATCAACGGCTTGCAGACGGCAAGTCTAAATCTCCGATCGGATCACGAAAAATTCACTCAATCCATGGACAACGAGCTTGCACTGGTGAAGAACCAGCTTTTCCACTTTGAGGAGGTGACGTCCGCACACAAGCGCGAGATCGAGGAGACTCAGCGTGAGGTGGACAGGAATTTCAAGAACCAGTACCACGAGAACCAAGCGATCAACGGGTCTTTGGACAGCTTACACACCGCCAAGAAAGAGATCACGGCTCGACAGGACGCCGCAGAGTCGCAAATGATGGCTTTGCAAGCAGAAAACCGCGCAGAGATTCAGGCTGCGACTGTCAAACTTGTGGCAATCGTAGACAAGGAGTCGGACCGTGTGGAATCCTTGTACGCTTCATTCCAGGAGAAGCAGGAGCATTTTGCCGATGTGGTTGCTCGCTCGTCAATACGCAACATGGACTTGGCCGACATGAACCGCGAGATCGACCGCGTGTGCGAGAACTTTGTGTCCGAATGCTGGAAGTTCGAGACATCGGCGAGGTCCAGTAGCAAACACAGCGCTCGCCCCGACAACAATGGCACAGGAAGGAAGCAATTCAACGAGCGCCAGCAGCAGTTGTTGGTGCATGACTGCCAGTTCATCGCAGACTTGATGGTCGCTCGTGCCGAGTACGAGATTTTACAAACCGGTTGTAACAAGGAAGTGCGGAACCAGCACACGATGGACGAGGACATGCTGAACCAGCAGGGGAACGTCATGGAGAAGATCCGCGTGAAGATTCACACCAAGATCATGAACAACAAGAACATCGGCGAGCAGTTCGACAAGAGCACGCTGGATCGTCGAGAGCTGTACATCGACACGATCAACAACATGATGATCGCCAGTATGAAGCGCCGTACCTTGGTGGGCGGCGACAGCAACCGACAGCGGAACACTGGACACGACGATACCGTGTCGACGACAAGAGGCGAGTTCCTGGAGACGACACGCCTCGTCGGGCTTTCGTCAGCTAGCAAGGGTGCGTCACGACGGAAAACAGTTCGCGACTCGATCTCCGTGACCGCAGCAGGTCTCCCAGACGAGGCTCCGACGTCTCGCACTGCGTTCACACCAAGCTCGAGCTCGAGCTACGTTCTCCGTGCAGGGTTCCGACTCCCCAAGGCGTCAACGCCAAGCTCACCCATGACGCCGTTCCGGAACGAATCGCTGACAACTCCGTTGAGTTCTCGTTCATCGTTTGAGCTCACCAACGAGTCACCAGGCGGAGGAGGAGGTGCAGTACTTGTACCGGAAAACAGTCGGATGAAGTCGCCTGAAACACCAGCCGAGAATCTGCAAGGCTGGTCCACAGACGACACCAAGGACGAAGGCGGCATGGCCAAATCGTACTCGTTGCCAGCGTTGAAGCAACAATAGAACTCTATTGGGACTTGTGGGGCTTGGTCAGTTTTGTTTTGCTTTAGGTCGCGGCGCTTGAGGACCGGCGTCCATTCACGATCGGCCAGTCGAGATCGACGGTACGGAGAAGCTGGTAGTCGACATCATTTGGCTGGCCGTCTGACGGACTTTTATCGCACTGATCTGCTGCTAGGAGGACCCTGGAGTATGGCAGACGTCAGCCACAAAGCGGTACGCGTCTGCCGTAACACCCTGCCACGGATTCTTTGACTTGATCTCACAATGCTTTCGTGTCTGCAGAATGGAAATGGTGTTCGTCTGGCCCCGTCAACGAGTCCGTCAAAAGAGGCAGCGAGAGTTCCGATCGGAATTGTCAACTTCGAGCCGACTGTAGCTCCTGCTGGCTCACCAAAGTCACCATCGAGAAGAACCGGGATCAAGGATTCGTCACACATCAGCTTGCCAGCGTCTTTCGTGCAGCTTCCGACGGGATTTTCTGTTGGAGGGGGCCACGTGATTGCTGCGGTGGATCCAGCAGAACGGGAGGATGGAGAAGTGGAGCCAAAGGTATTTGTGCCTTATGAACGGGTACCAGATCAACCGCCTCGCAAGGTGGAGGTGGAAAGAAAAAAGCGGCTGTATGAGGCGATGGACGTCGATGAGTTGCTCAAGGAGCGAATGATCGAGTTTCACAGCTCGCCCGTGTACCAGAAAGTCGAAATGGACAACAGCGGAACTGCAAAAATGATCCTCGACAGCTTGGGCCTGCACTTGTTTGACGACGAGAGCTACGAGATCCACGAGCTGAGCGAATGGATTCAATTGGGTCGCAAGCGCGACGGGAGTGTGCGCATACCTGTTACTGCCGCGTCTTACAACATCCGAGGTCAAGTTAACGCCTGGTGCGAAGCTTTTGTCGTAGGCTACAATGGCGAGACGCAGCTTCTCTCCGTGGAATTCCAGCGCAACGGCAAGACAGAGATCAGTGAGTGTCGGCGACTGGACGTGTGTTTCAAGGCCGAAGACCCGCACAACTTTGCAGATCGATACGTAGCAGCTCAACTGGCGCGGGTGCAGGCTCAGAACCTGTTACGGAAGAACTTTTACATCGACTGCATGCCACTGGAAGAATTGCACAAGCTTGGCAATGCAAGTCTGGGCAAGATTGTTCGCCTAGCGACCGCTGTCTTCCACGGGAAGAGCGTTCGTATCCCAGACACTACGCGCATCGTGCACGAAATCCAGCTGAACTTCCTGCGAACAATGAGCAGGATCGTATTTGAGTCGCACCAAGAAAAAGGTCGAAACGCAGACATCTTTCGTGGCTTCCTCTCTAAGGAAGAGGAAGCTCCTGCTGATCCCTGCCCGAGGGTTGTCGTTCCGCTCCCGAACAAGTCCAAGAGGACAATCGCGCCGCCCGTCGACTACGCGGATCAGTTCATTGGTTTTTCATTCCAGACATTCCTGACGTCGCCTGAGGCATTGGCAGCTCTGATCAAAGTGAACGAAGAGTGCTGCCGCGTCTTGCAGCTGGAGCTCTTCAGCGTGAAACCAGGTCGGAGCGTTAAGCTCGAAGAGTTCCAACAGCGGCAGCAGGCACTTGAACGCGCAGTACTCAAGACGATCAGCGAGGAATGGCCAGTCAAAGTGGCGTCGATTATCAAGACGTCGCTGGGGAATGTAGGGAAAGGCTGGTACTACTTGCAGGAGACACGTCAGGACACGTACGAGTTCAGCAAGCTCCGTTCGCTGCTCCGAAGAGTCAATTTCTCCATGAAGGACACCCTCCGCTATCTCACCGATCACTCACTGCATCAGTTCCACGACTTCATCAGGAACGCCACGTTGGGAGACGTGCACATCGTTGATGCCAAGTCAGCCTTCGTGGCATATCCAGACTTGAATCGCTACAAGCTCGGCGACATCAAGTGGCAGCACATGTGCCTTGAGAGACAGCTTTTGGCCCCGACGTCGCTGTTTACTGTGAACCTGAGCGTATCGACGGAGCTCTACGTGATCAATCAGCGCGAAGTGGACACCGCTGCCCAGAAACACGCTAGTTGGCGTCCGACAGACCCGGACGACACCTCCGAGGAGAACCCGCATCACCTCATTGAGCCAAAGATGGGTAACATCTTCTCGTTCAGCACGAATATCGCGACGTTCAAGACTGCCGTCCTCGACATGTTCATGAAGATGCTCGACAACTTGAAGAACATCAAGCAGGTGGAGCAAATGGTCATGAGCAAGCTCTTCTGGAGTAGCATGCCGTGTCTCTCGTGTGTCAGCGCGAATGAAGAGTGGGTCATTGGTCTACGTGAGAGCATTGACGCGCTGATGGACAAGGCGGCGATCCCATTACGAGCGTATCTCCAGCGCTACGAGATGCACATCCCCTTCATTAACGTCAAAGAGGACGAGTATCTAGCAGAGTTCCAAGCGCAGCAGCCACCGAATCTCTTGATGATCCAGGACGCTATCAAGAAGCACTACCAGGAAGCGAACACCGTGGAGGACCTCATCCCAACGGCCAACGTCGAGCTCGGAATGTTCTCGGTCAGCTGCGTGAGCATTCGTACACTCCTGGCTGAGAAGCATCGACGTCTCGCGAAGAAGCTGCTGGACTTGCAGCTGAAGAACTCGACCGGCTTAGCGAAGCAGCTTTTGGACAAGTTTGAAATGGTCAACCGGCAGCTGCAGAAGACGCCGCAGAATATTGAAGAGCTGACCGAGATGAACGCGTACTTGGAGGGGGTACCAGGCCAGATCGCGCCGCTGATGACTCAAAGCCAGCAGCTTATCAAGTTCCGCCTCGTGCTGGACTACTTCCAGTACCCGTACGACCGCGACGACTTCATGACGATCTGGAAAGTGCGGCTCTGTCCGAACAAGATCAACGAGCAGATGAAGCGCATGATGCACATGCTGCAAATGCAGAAGACCCAGTTCTCGACCGAGATGAACGAGCAGCAAGCCGAGTTCGCCGAGTCCTTGAGGATTCTCCACAGTGAAGTCGACGGCTTCCGCCAGTACACGGACATCGCACGCTTGGATCAAGTGTACAAGTTCGTGGTGAACATCGAGCAGAAGATTGCCAAGGCCGATGAGGACTCCAAGCTCTTCAACTCCCGTGAAGCCCTGTTTGGTCAGGAAATGACGGACTACGACGAGATCCAGAAGATCCGGCGCGACTTTGAGCCGTACTCGTTGCTCTGGAAGACAGCCAACAACTGGCTGAGAGAGCACAAGAAGTGGATGGAAGGAGCGTTCTTGGACATCAACGGCGAGGAGATTGAGACGTTCGTCGAGGCCAATTGGGCGTCGATCCAGAAGGCGCTCAAGCAGTTCGAGAAGCTCAACATCAAAGGCTGTACCAGCATCGCTGCGACTATCAAGGACGACATCGCAGCCTTCCGGCCTCATGTCCCGCTCATCCTATCCATGCGCAACCCGGGCATGCAAGATCGGCACTGGAGCCAGATTAACCAGGAGATTGGCATGACATTCAGGCCTGATCGAGGCATGAAGCTGAGTTACGTGCTGGGTCTGGGCCTCGAGGAGCACATCGATGCGATCTCACGCATCGGTGAGACGGCCGGCAAGGAGTACCAGATCGAGAAGACGCTCAACTCGATGGAGGAGCAATGGGCAGGCGTCAACTTGACCATCGTGGACTACCGCGAGACCGAAACATTTGTGCTGAAAGGGGTGGACGAGATCCAAGCGCTGCTGGATGAACAGATCACTACAACGCAGGCCATGCAGTTCTCGGCTTTCAAGAAGCCGTTCGAAGAACGGATCAACAGGTGGGAACGCACTCTCAGCACCGTCTCCGACGTGCTCGACGAGTGGATCCAAGTGCAGCGTAGTTGGCTCTACCTCCAGCCGATCTTCGACTCGCCCGATATCAACAAGCAGCTCCCAACAGAGGGCAAACGCTTTGCGACTGTCGACAAGAACTGGCGTCAAACGCTCGCAGCAGCCAAGCAGAAGCCGAGCACGATCACCTTCTGCAACAACGACAAGTTGCTGGACCGCTTCCAAGAGAGCAACCGCTTCCTGGAGCAGGTGCAGAAAGGATTGAGCGACTTCCTCGAGACGAAGCGCTCGGCATTCAGTCGGTTCTACTTCCTCTCGAACGAGGAGCTGCTCTCGATTCTGTCCGAGAGCAAGGACGTCAAGTTGGTGCAGCCTCACCTGAAGAAATGCTTTGAAGGTGTCGTGTCGGTGGAATTCCAGGAGGACCTCACGATCACGGCCATGATCTCAGCCGAGGGCGAGAAGGTGGCCATGACGAAGCCTGTGAACCCCGTGGGGAAGAACGTCGAGCACTGGATGACGGAGGTCGAGGACATGATGCGAGTCTCGATCCGCGACGTCATGTTCCAGGCCATTCAGGACTACACGAAGATCTCACGAACCAAGTGGATCCAGAAGTGGCCGGGCATGTGCGTCTTGAACGGCAGTCAGTTCCACTGGACCCGCGAGATGGAGGAGGAGATGGCAGCGTCTGGTAGCGACGGTGTCAAGCGAATGATGGAGCGTCAGCTAGCTCAACTTGCGGATATGGTTCAAATGGTACGAGGGCACCTCGACAAGCTCGCGCGGGTGAGTGTCGGGGCTCTGGCTGTCATCGACGTGCACGCTCGAGATGTGACCATGCGCTTGGTGAATAACAAGGTGAGCTCGAAAGACGACTTCATGTGGTCCAGCCAGCTACGATACTACTGGGAGGACGACCTGTTCGCCGATATGGTGTCGGCCCGCCGTCCGTACGGCTATGAGTATCTAGGAAACTCGTTCCGGCTGGTGATCACGCCTCTGACGGACAAGTGCTACATGACGCTCATGGCAGCTCTACAGATGACACTGGGCGGCGCTCCAGCAGGACCCGCAGGGACGGGAAAAACAGAGACGACGAAGGATCTGGCAAAGGCCCTCGCCAAGCAGTGCGTGGTGTTCAACTGCTCCGACGGTCTCGACTACATCGCCATGGGGAAATTCTTCAAGGGCTTGGCTGCGTGTGGCGCCTGGGCGTGCTTTGATGAGTTCAACCGTATCAATATCGAGGTGCTGTCGGTGATCGGGCAGCAGGTGACTACGCTTCAGCTCGCTATTCGTGCCGGAGACAAGCGCATTATGTTTGAGGGATCGGATATCGCAGTGAACCCGCAGTTCGGCGTGTTCATCACGATGAATCCGGGCTACGCTGGTCGCTCAGACCTGCCCGATTCGCTGGCTGCGCTGTTCCGACCTGTGGCGATGATGGTGCCCGACTACGCGATGATCGGAGAGATCATGTTCTTCGCGTACGGCTACGAGAAAGCCAAACAGTGCGGCGCCAAGATGGTCACGACGTTCAAGTTGTGCTCGGAGATGCTGTCGTCCCAGTCGCACTACGACTACGGCATGCGGGCCGTCAAGACGGTGATCACTGCGGCGGGTAACTACAAACGCTCCGACCCCGATATGGACGAAGAAGTGCTGCTACTCCGTGCGCTGCAGGATGTGAACCTCCCCAAGTTCCTCGCGCACGACATCCCGCTGTTCGGCGGTATCATCAGCGACCTGTTCCCCGGTAAAAGTCGCCCGCAGCTGAACCTAGGCGCTTTGATTCGTGTGATCAAGCTGACGATCGAGAAACAGCATCTGCAGGTGCACCCATTCTTCCTCATGAAGGTCGTTCAGCTGTACGAGACGCTCTGTGTGCGTCACGGGTTGATGGTGGTTGGTTCCACTGGTGGAGGCAAGTCGGCCAACTTGAACGTTCTCGCGGACGCACTCACGGAGCTCAAGCAGCTCGGCGAGATCGGCCACGCGTACGAGAAAGTGGTTCGGTTCCAGCTCAACCCCAAGTCGATCACGATGGGGCAGCTGTACGGCGAGTTCGATGCCAACACGCATGAGTGGCAGGACGGCGTGCTGTCGACACTGTACCGGGAAGCTGCTAGCGACATGAAACCGGACCGCAAGTGGGTCATCTTCGACGGGCCGGTCGATGCGATCTGGATTGAGAATATGAACACCGTCCTGGACGATAACAAGAAGCTGTGCTTAGCCAGTGGGGAGATCATTCAGATGTCCAACGAAATGACCATGATGTTCGAGGTGGAGGATTTATCGGTGGCATCTCCCGCTACGGTGAGTCGGACGGGTATGGTGTACATGGAGCCGAGCTCTCTGGGCTTTGATCCTCTCGTGCTCAGCTGGTTGGAGAAAGTCGTCCGCGATATTGGGCTCGGTAGCGTGCCTCCTGTGATCGAGCTGTGTCTGCAGCTTCACCACTTGCTTGACGTGTACTTGCGTCCAGCGCTGCAGTTCGTGACGAGTTGCGTGAAGGAGTGGCTGCCCCAGATCCCGTCCAACTTGGTCCAGAGCTTGTTGCGATTGTTGGACTGTTTCTTCTTCCCGATGCAAGGGGACGAGAAGAAGGAAGCGAAGCTGGAGCGCGTGGGTTTCTACTTGAGGCACGTCGAGAGCCTCTTCTTGTTCTCGCTCATCTGGTCCATTGGCGCGACAGGCAACGATGCAGGCCGTGATCGCTTTGACGCGTACCTTCGCGAAGAAATCATTGGCAACGACGTGAAGAAGCCCCTTCCGGCTGCAGGACAAGTGTACGACTACTCGTTCGACCTCGCCAAGGAGACGTGGGTGCCGTGGCTACAGACGATCCCTACGTTTACCATCGATGCATCTGCTTCGTTCTCGGAGTTGGTGGTGCCGACCGCTGACTCCGTGCGTTCGAGCTTCTTGATGAACCTGACGCTCCCGCTAGGCGTTCACATGCTGATCGTCGGCCCGACCGGCACGGGCAAGACGATCAACGTGAACCAGTTTCTGGAGAAGTCGAACCCGGACAAGTACATCCCGTTGAACATGGCGTTCTCCGCGCAGAGTAGCGCGAACCAAACGCAGGACTTCATCGACTCCAAGATGGAGAAGCGACGGAAAGGCGTCTTCGGACCCACGGCCGGCAAGAAGTTCATCATCTACGTGGATGATCTCAACATGCCCAAGCAGGAGGAATACTTTGCCCAGCCGCCCATCGAGATCCTACGCCAATGGTTTGACCAAGGCGGCTGGTACGACCGCAAGCTGCTCACGTTCCGAACAATCATCGACGTCGTGTTCGTGTGCTCCATGGGTCCGCCTGGAGGTGGCCGCAACCCGATCACCCAGCGGTTCGTACGTCACTTCAACATTGTCGGATACACGGAGATGTCCAACGAGAGCAAGGCGGTCGTGTTCGAGACGATCGTGGGGAACTTCTTGGGCCGCTTCTCGGAAGACATTCGGCCGCCGCAGATAGCGACGAAGCTGGTGCAGGCGTCCATCGTGATCTACAATACCGTCATTGCCGAGCTGCTACCGACCCCGGCCAAGTCGCACTACACGTTCAACCTGCGGGATCTGGCAAAGGTGTTCCAGGGGGTTCTCATGGGCGACTCCAAGCGCATTAGCAAGCTGGAGCAGATGCTGCGGCTGTGGGTGCATGAAAACATGCGCGTGTTCAAAGATCGGTTCACGACGGCGAACGACCATCAGTGGTTCATCGACCTGCTTCAGACCCAAGTGGCTAGTGTCTTTGGGGAGGCGCTGGACATCTCAGGAGCGGCGACGGGCTCTGCTGTGGCCAAGAAAGCGGCCTGGGAGCTCGTGCATCCGACCCCGACGTTGTTCTATGGCGACTACATGGTGCCAGGAGCCGACCCGAAGGTCTACGAGGAGATCTCGGACGTCGAGAAGCTGCAAGCCCAAGTCGAAGAATACCTGAACGACTACAACGCTGAAAGCAGCGCGCCGATGAACCTCGTGCTCTTCATGAACGCGATTGAGCACGTTTCGCGTATTGCGCGCGTGATTCGACAGCCTCAGGGCAACGCGCTGCTGCTTGGTGTTGGCGGCAGCGGTCGGCAGTCGCTTACTCGGCTGGCTGCGTACATGGCTGAGTACGCGTGTACGCAGATCGAGATCTCGAAGGGCTACGGCGTGGCGGAATGGAGGGATGATCTCAAAAAGTGCCTCATGAAGGCGGGGATCGACGAGAAGCCGCTGGTCTTCCTCTTCTCCGACGTGCAGATCGTCCACGAGGCGATGCTGGAAGACATCAACAACGTCCTCAACTCGGGCGACGTGCCAAACCTGTACGCACCGGAAGATCTGGACCAAATCAGCCAGCACTGCCGGCCCTACTGCGTGAAGAAGAGGATCCCGCCCACCAAGCTCAACACGTTTGCGCAGTACATTTTGCTGGTGCGGCAGAACCTGCACCTCGTGCTGTGCATGAGCCCACTGGGGAGCCTCTTCCGAGATCGCATTCGAATGTTCCCGTCGCTCGTAAACTGCTGCACGATCGACTGGTTTAGCGAGTGGCCAGCCGAGGCCTTGCAGTCCGTGGCCGCTAGTGCGTTGTCCTCGGGCGACTTCCAACTGTCCGGTGAGCCGGCCCCGCCAGGAGAAGAAGAATCGGCAGAGGCCAAAGCAGCGAAGTCAGCAGCGTCGAAGGCAGTTGTGAGTATCTTCCAGACGATCCATCAGAGTGTCGAGCGCGAGTCCGTGGAGTTTTTCGAGAAGCTGCGGCGATACAACTACGTGACCCCCACGAGTTACCTCGAGCTGCTGCACACGTTCAAGACGGTGCTGCTACAGAAGCGCGAGGAGGTGCAGTCGAAGCGCTCGCGTCTGCAGAACGGAGTCGACAAGATCATCGCCACGAAGGAGCAGGTTGCTGGGATGCAGGAGCAGCTCGTGGCGCTCAAGCCGCAGCTCGAGAAGACGCAGATCGAGGTGGAAGAGATGATGAAGCAGATCACGCTCGACAAGAAAGATGCCGACGAAACGAAGGCTGTCGTCGAGAAGGAGGAGCAGACCGCGAACAAGAAGGCGGCGGAGACCAAGGAGATCGCGGACGACGCTCAGCGTGATCTGGACGAGGCGCTGCCTGCCCTTGAAGCTGCTGTGCAGTGTCTGAACCGCCTCAAGAAGTCGGACATCGACGAGGTGAAGGCACTCAAGAACCCGCCCCACGGTGTGAAGCTTACCATGGAGACGGCGTGTATTATCTTCGGCATCAAGCCCACGATGAAGGCGGACCCGGACAAGGCTGGGCAGAAGATCAAAGACTACTGGGAGAGCGCTCAGAAGACGATCCTCGGGAACGCCAAGAAGCTCATGGAGGACATGCTCAAGTTCGACAAGGACAACATCGGCGACAAGATCATCCAAGAACTCGACCGGTACATCGAGATGGAGGAGTTCTCCCCTGCTGCGGTGAGGAAGGCCAGTGTCGCCTGCGAGGCCATCTGTATGTGGGTGCGAGCCATGCACACGTACCACAACGTCGCCAAGATGGTGGAGCCCAAGAAGATTGTGCTCGCCACGGCGCAGGCGGAACTAGACGTCACGATGCGTGTGCTCGCCGATGCGAAGGCGCGTCTGCAGGCTGTGGTAGAGCGTCTCGCCGAATTAGAGCGCAACTACAACAACGCCGTGGACAAGAAAGACCAGCTCGTGCGTGATGTTCGCCAGTGCGAGATCCGGCTTGAGTCCGCGCTCAAGCTCATCGGCCTGCTCGGAGGGGAGGAGACTCGATGGGCTGCCACCATCCGTCAGCTCAACTTCGACTACACCAACCTGGTAGGCGACGTCGTGATCTCTGCGGCTACCATCAGCTACCTCGGTACGTTCACGAGCGAGTTCCGCGAGTCTTGTGTGGCTACGTGGTATGCGGCGCTGGAAAAGCTCGAGCTCCCGCACACCAAAGGCTGCAACATCATCACAACGCTGGCAGACCCGGTGAAGGTGCGAGGCTGGCAGATCGCTGGACTACCGTCCGACAACTTGTCCGTGCAGAACGGGCTCATCATGGCGCGTGCGAGGCGGTGGTCTCTGCTGATTGACCCTCAAGGCCAAGCGAATCGCTTTCTCAAGAACCTCGGCAAGGATTCGTCCGAGAACGGTCTGGACGTGGTCAAGCTCACCGACAAGGGCTTCTTGAAGACGCTGGAGAACGGCATTCGCTTCGGCAAGTGGATTCTGCTGGAGAATGTGGGCGAGAGCCTGGACGCGACGTTGGAGCCCGTTCTACTCCAGAACAAGTTCCGTCAAGGTGGCCAGGTGGTGATGAAGCTCGGCGACTCGACGGTGCCGTACAACGCCGGCTTCCGGTTCTACATGACCACGAAGCTGCCCAACCCGCACTACCCACCGGAGACTTCGGTCAAAGTGACCCTACTCAACTTTACCATTACGCCCAAGGGTCTAGAGGACCAGGCACTGGGGGTCGTGGTGCAGGAGGAAATGCCCGAGCTAGCGGAGAAGAAGAACTCGCTCGTCGTGGCCAACGCCCGCATGAAGGCGGAGCTGGTGGAAATTGAGAACAAGATCCTATACATGCTGGCAAACTCCAAGGGGAACATTTTAGATGACACGGAGCTGATCGACACGCTGGGCAAGGCCAAGGTGACATCTGAAGACATCAACGAAAAGATGGCTGAGGCGGAAATCACGGAGAGGGCCATCGATGAGTCTCGCGAGCGCTACCGCGGCGTGGCCTTCCGTGCGTCACTGCTGTTCTTCTGCATCGCTGACTTGGCACTCGTGGATCCCATGTACCAGTACTCGCTGCCGTGGTTTGTGTCGCTCTTCATCAAGAGCATCCACAGTGCCACCGAGAGTGATCAGCTGGAAATGAGGCTCGCCCACCTCAACGACTCCGCCACGTACTCGCTCTACCGCAATATTTGTCGGTCCCTCTTCGAGGAGCACAAGCTGCTCTTCTCGTTCCTGCTCACCATCAAGCTGCTCATGGGGTCCAACAAAATCGATCTGCTCGAGTGGCGCTTCCTCATCTCCGGGTCAACCGCGAACTCCGTCGAGGCGCCAAACCCCGACACGAATTGGGTCGAAGATCGAATGTGGCGCGAGGTGTGCGCTTTGTCCTCGCTGCCAGCGTTCGAGATGTTGGCCTCGTCGATGGCCTCCAACACAGCTCAGTGGCGCAAAATGTTCGACTCGGCTGACCCGCAGGTTGAACGACTTCCGTTGGCGTTGGACCTGTCGCTCAACTCGTTCCAGAAGCTGTGCGTGCTTCGCTGCATCCGACCGGACCGCATGACGGAGGCGATGCAGAACTTCGTCGCCGAGCACATCGGCCGCCGGTTCATCGAGCCACCTCCGTTCGACCTCACGGGCTCCTTTGCAGACTCGACAGTGATCACGCCGATCATCTTCGTGCTCTCCACGGGCTCCGACCCAGCCAAGGAGCTGCTCGTGTTCGCCGAAAGCATGAAGATGAACCGGAAGCTGAACTCCATCTCGCTGGGCCAGGGCCAGGGACCACTTGCCACCAAGATGATCGAGGAAGCCGTGACGAGCGGCAAGTGGGTGCTGCTGCAGAACTGCCACCTCGCCATCAGTTGGATGCCCCAGCTAGAACGCATCTGCGACGAGTTGAATCCAGACGCGACGCATCGCGACTTTCGACTGTGGCTCACCAGCAAACCGAGTACGGCGTTCCCAACGTCGGTGCTGCAGAATGGCGTCAAGATGACCAAGGAGCCGCCTAAAGGGATTCGCGCCAACTTGCGCAACTCGTACATCAAGCTCACGAACGACACTCTGGACGCCACGTCCAAGCCGGATCAATTCCGCAAGCTGCTGTTCGGCCTCAGCTTCTTCCACGCAGTCGTGATTGAGCGTAAACGCTTCGGACCCTTGGGCTGGAACATCCCCTACGCTTTCAATGACACGGACTACGACATCAGCCGTGCACAGCTCGAGATGTTCCTGGACTTCTACGACGAAGTGCCCTACAAGGTGCTGTGTGTGATGACGTCCGTGGTGAACTACGGCGGCCGAGTGACGGACGACAAGGACATGAGAACGATCGACGTCATCCTCGAAGGGTTCTTCAATCCGCAGATTCTCGAGGACGGGTACAAGTTTTCCTCCAGCGGGTCGTACTTCTCGCTAACAGCCGAGCCCGACGATCCGCTTGATAGTTATCTGGGCTACATCGACGAGCTACCGCTCAACCCCGAGCCAGAGGTGTTTGGGATGCACGACAACGCCAACATCACGTGTGCGCTGGCCGAAACGTTCCACACGTTTGACATCATCTTGGCGCTTCAGCCGCGCGCTGCGGCAGGTGCGGGGGGCCAGTCACGAGAAAGTCTCATCGAGCAGCAGGCGCAAGCTATCATCGACCGGCTGCCAGCGTTGTTCGAGGTGGAGCACATCAGTCTGCGCTATCCGGTGCTGTACGAAGAATCCATGAACACGGTGCTGGTGCAAGAGGTTCAGCGCTACAACGCTCTTCTGGGCGTTCTCCACCTGTCGCTACCGAGTTTGCAGCGCGCGTTGCGAGGCCTGATCGTCATGTCACCGGAGCTGGAGGCGATGGCCACTTGTCTGTTCAACCAGAAGGTGCCGCCTCAATGGGAGAAGAAGGCGTATCCGTCCCTCAAGGCGCTCGGTGGCTGGGTCGACGATCTGCTGGAGCGACTGCATTTCCTGACCAAGTGGGTAGCGGGCGGGATCCCGGCAGTCTTCTGGCTGTCCGGGTTCTTCTTCCCTCAAGGTTTCCTCACGGGGATCCTGCAGAACCACGCCCGGCAGTTCGGCCTGGCCATCGACTCGCTCTCGTTCGACTTCCTCATGCACGACAAAGCGGCCGACAGCATCAAAGTGAGACCGGCGAAAGGAGGCTGCTACATGACGGGGCTCTTCCTGGAAGGAGCGCGATGGGACAAAACGGCCCACTCGCTCGTCGACCCGCTGCCCAAGGAGCTCTTTGCTCGAATGCCGGTGGTGCATTTGCTGCCTATCCAAGACCGACAGGCCCCTCAGAGCGGCATCTACCGCTGTCCAGTGTACAAGATCCTCACACGGACAGGAACGCTGTCGACTACCGGCCACTCGACGAATTTCGTTTTCTGGATCGAGGTGCCGTCCGACAAGAGGACAATTTTCCGGAACTCGCTCGTGTCCGAGACCAACCTCCAGTTGCAGTTCGCCGACCAGGACTACTGGATCAAGGCCGGCGTGGCCTGCTTCCTCTCACTCATGTACTAGACGCAGCCAAATGAAGCAAGCAAAAAGTTACTTACCAGTAGTATTATTAGTATTTTTTGTTTTTGTAAAATAATTAACACGTTTCTAAGCGAGTATTGCTTAGAAACGTGTTAATTCAAACTCTTTTTTGTAATAAAACCTTTAAAGGCTTTTACGCAAAGAGACACAAAACTGTTTTGATAACAAAACCAAAAAAAACATACAAATGTGCTCTTAATCTGCTCGTGTACGGTAATAGTGCGCATCAAACCGGGGCCGCCCATTACCAAGGCCATGTTCGCGTCCTGGATGCTGCCCGCGCTGCGTCGTGCGGCCTCGCCGGCCACTAGCCGGCCATCGCCCCATCTTCTGACCGCAAGCAGACCGCACGCCACTGCCTGCAGACCGGCGACTGGCCGCCTCTTCTCGCAGGTGACGTTCACGTTCTTGGACGGCGAAGGCGAGCGCACGACGGTGTCGGCCGCGGAGGGGAAGACGCTGCTGGACGTGGCCCACGAGAACGACGTGGAGCTGGAGGGCGCGTGCGGAGGAGAGATGGCCTGCTCTACCTGCCACCTGGTGTTCGAGAAGCGCATCTTCGACGACCTACCCGAGATCAGCGAGGAGGAGGAGGACATGCTGGACCTGGCCTGGGGGCTCACGGACACGTACGTAGAGCGGGGTAGGGGGTAGAACGGTTCTACCGTAAATGGGTAGAGTGCTCATGTTGCTGGGGGTTTTTTTTCGGGTGCTACTGCAGGTCCCGGTTGGGCTGCCAGATTCCGGTGACCAAGGAGATGGAGGGCATGACGGTGCGGATCCCGGACGAAGCGGACGACCTCATGTGAGAAATGGAGGGTAGAGTGACGGACAGTTGGTGGGGGGAAGAGCACTATAGAACAAAAGAGGTAGAACGGGACCTACCCTAAGTGGTGCGTGTTGGTTTGCTCTATAGAGAACGCGCAGACCACGGGGATGAACGTCCAAGTCTCAATCAACGGAGTCTGTCAAGCTGTCGTTGCTCTTGTTGTTTGCGGGGTTTAGATTGACATTTATACTCATTATTTTTGATGAGAAGTGCCCTTTTAGAGCGCGTCCGTGACCTCGCCGAGCTGCTTTTCGAGGTCCTGGACGAGTCGCCCGAGACGGTCCTGCTGGTGGATCATGTCGCTGATCTTGGCTTGGATTTTCTCGAGCTCGCTCTCGGCGGTTTGGGAGCGAAAGGAACCGGAGAAGTCGGAGTTGAGCTGCGAGATGCGGTTCAGTGTCGTCTCGGGCGTGGGGGTGGCGATCTGCTGGGCCGTATTGTCGTCGATGGCCACTGACGCGGCCATCTTCTCAAGAGCGCTGAGAGAACCCTCGGTTGACTTTGAACTGAGTTTCTTTGGGGTGGTCTTGGTGCGTTTGTCCACGATGCGGGCGATGCGCTGCTTCATGGCTGGATAATGCGTGAGCGCGATGAGGAACTTTTCTCGTGTGAGCATACGCAGCTCGCAGAAGCAGAGCGTCCGCACGGTGGCTGTACGCAGGCAGTTCTGGTTCAGGATGGCCATCTCGCCGAAGTACTGCTTCTGACCGAGCAGTCCCAGCTGAACCCCAGACTTGACGATCTCGACGACACCGCGGAAGATGAAGAACATCTCTTCGCCGATTTCACCTTCAAGAATGACCTCCTCCAGAGGCGGGAAGCACACCATGCGCATGCTCAGAGCCAGCTCCATCAAGAAGTTGTGGTCGGCACCAGCAAAGAACGGCATCTTGTTCAGCACGCTGTCGTTGATGGCGAAGGCAATCTTGGAACGCAGCAGAGCGGACAGTTCGGCCAAGATCTTCCCTTCGTTGACCAGTTTGGACTCTGCCGAAATGCGCGCGTTGAAGAAGAACTCGCGGATTTCGTAGCGTAGCTGCATGGGCAGCTCGCGAGCCTCCATGTAGTCGTTGAGTTCGTCCATCCGTAGCTGGAAACGACTGTCAGGCCCGTTCAGGTTGGTCACCATTGCTACGACATTGGTGATGCCATACGCGAAAATCCAAGCACCGAGGATCATCGCGACGATGGCAAATATTCGCTCGTGTGTAGTTGTCGGGTGGACGTCGCCGTAGCCCACTGTCGTCCTGCAGTGAACACCCACGTTAGTTGGTGTAAGGATCGAGCGGTCAATTGGTGGACAGCTTACGTACATGGTCATGATCGCCCAGTAGAAGGACGTCACGTACTTTTCGTACAGACTCTTGTCTTCAAGCTCCATCGCAGCCACCCAGCCGTCGTCTTTGTCGTAACTTATGAGGAAGAAGAAGCAACTTTGAAGACCAACGGGTTAGGTATGGGAGCTCCACATGAAGCGAGTCGACGAGCCAAAAGGAATTTTTTACCTGAGCCAATGCGAGGTGAAGCATACGAGCATGCAGAACTTGAAGATGCTGCTCACTGTGGACCGCAGAAGAAGCGCATAATCAAGTCTGCACGAAACAAACATTACGCGAGGTAAACAAGTTAGTCCCAGCGACCAACCAACCTTGCCGAAGTGGACTACCGACCCGACCCACCTATTGAGGATTCGCGTGATGGTAAGCATCCGAACCAGGCGAAAGAGACGGAAGAGGCGAAACATGCGCGCCAGTTGTGGGATACGGAAGTACGATCCTTGGATGTAGTAAAGCGGGAAGGCCGAGACGAAATCGAACAAGAACCACGACTTGATGTACGTCCGAGCAATCGCCTTGAGTTTCACTTCGATTCGACCGCGCTCCTCGAAGGCTGAGAGGAAATTTATGAACTACACGTCGGCGTTAGTTTATCTAAAAAATCAAATAATGGAGGCAAGTACGTACAATATCTGCGATAAAGAAGACATCAATGACTCGCTGCACGTATTCCAGACCTAATTGTGACTCGGGCACAGATGCTCCGAATGACAATTGGAACTGCACAAACGAGTTAGCGTTTTTATCGACAGCATTTTGGCAGAGGTGGAGGAAGTTAAGTCGCTGGACGTACCGGAATACTGAGGGAGTTGTCTGTGTTGCCAACAAAATAGGACGCGCTGGTGGTTAGCACAATCAAACTCTTGCATCAAAAACAAAAAATCACAAACAAACTACCTACAGCAGATGAGCGTGACCGACACGAGATCCCAGCGCACCCGGAACTTGCCGTGAGGCGAAATAATGTACTTGGGCACGGCCGACTCGTCGAACTGCTGCTTCTTCTTGTTGATGATGTGTTCGTTCTTGGACACAGTCTCGACAAAGTCCAGCGCCTCAGCTGTAAGTTACCAAAGGAGAAACAAAAACAAAAAACACTCTTCGTTATCCACAGCCCCCGCTCCCCGTTCAACAACAATTCGCGTTCTCACCTGGAGTGAGGTCATCCATATCTCGCTCCAGTCTCTGGTCCTGAAACTCGCTGGCCTTGCCGTCCGCGGGCCTCACCGCCGCCACTTTGGCTCGGTTCTTGACCTTGCGGATCATGTCCCGCATGGTCACAAGTTTTATCAAACTCGTCTGCGTGAATTGCGCGTGCAACGTCATTCGACGCGGAGCCTCTGCGAGCGGCGGCAAGCGAGCTGCCGCCTTGGCCCGCAGCTCGTTTTGCGCCAAGCGCATCTCCTCAATGGGCGAGAGGCCCGTCATGTGCGCTCGCTCGGCCTGGCGAGCCATGAACGGCGACTGGGGGGGCATGCTCGCAAGGCGCGAGGCATCGGACCCCGCGTCCTTGCCGCGCTCCGGCTGTCGCTGGTTCATCGTCAAATGCTAACGTTGCGAACTACCTGACGCCGCTTTTGGGGGTCGGAGGCTCCCGAGCCTCATAGTCGTTTCGTCCGGAGCTGTCGACAACTTTTGAACGATGCAGGAGCCACATCACTCGATGGGGACGCTGGAGTCGATGGAGGCGGCCGGGAAGCTCGAGCTTTTCCGCCTTGTGCATCGCCTCACAGTGTTCACCATCGCGCTTTGGTACGTGGCCATCTCGGTCAAAGCTTTTGTCGCGTCCATCACGGTGCTGCGAGGCCTCGAGGCTAAGGATCTAGGGACGACGACCCATGAGTCCAAGCTCATCGTCGGCTACGCAGGACAAGGGGCCATCAACGACAGTCCGCTGGTCCAGGACATCCTGAAAGGGTCCACGGATCTACGGGACGACTCGATTTTCCTCCTGACGGACGCCACGCATTCGTTCACGGAATGCACCGGCGTCCCCGGGTACGACGACAGCGTGAACGGCAATGCCTTCTCGCGGTTCCTCTTCTCGTCGCTGCAGACGCACGCGGCTGAGGATCTCGCGTACCTCACGGAGCTCGAGTTGATCGCGCCCGTCGTCGACTGCACCTTCGACTCGATCATGTCAACCGATGAGGCCGTGACGCAACTGCGGATGTACTTCTTGGTGCGCCAGAAGAGCAACACCAGCGACACGAGGCTGCTCTCCGCTTCCGTGTCGACGCAAGACTTCCAGGCGGAGCAGCAGTTCCAGAGCGGAGCCGCGTTGCTGGTCACGATCGCACCCATCGACGACATGCGCGCGACGGACGTGACGCACCAGTTCGCCATCGCGTACAACTACCCGTACGAGTCCGAGCCGCGCTTCACCAGCGGAGAGTTGATCGGCATCGAGAGCGACAACTTTTGGCGCTTCAAGAGCCTGCCCCCGACGAGAAGTATTGACCCGGTCAAGGAAGTTCGGACGGCGTACCGCGTGGGTGGCTACATCGACGACCCCGTGGCCCAGTCCAACATCGAAGTCGTTCACTGGAACCTGCCAACGGACCCGGCCACCGAGCTCAAGAACTGGGAGTGGCATGCTGTCGCTTCGCTGCATGACTCGTGGGCGTGGACGCACAGCATCCACGGCATCTTCGCCATCGACGTGCTCTTTGATCTCGGCGTGCTCTTCTTCGTGGTCTACCAGCGCCTTCGAAAGGGCCACCTGTGGGTCGGAGACGCCTTCGCTACCATCTCGAACGCGCTGCTGTACCGCGGCGTGTTGGTGTTCGTGTCGAACCATCTGAATGGCTACTACACGCTCACGGAAATGTGCCTCGCGATCGGTAGCGAGCTTGCCGGCCGCCGATTCATCCACTACCGCCCGGAGATGGTCCACGCCGATCTGCTGACGTTTTTCCTGAATGTCACCAGCGTCTTGAGTTACCTGCTGCGTGAAAGAATCGACCCGGTGCTCGCGTTCGCAGCGTTTGAGGTTGGCTTCGCCTACCGAGTGGACCTTGTGGACGCGTTGCCCGCGCTGAGGAAGGTGGTCGTCGACTTTGCCGATCACGATCACTGGCAGGGCGTCATCACGGTGAGCCCGTTCCTCGAGAAACTTTCCCCCATGAAGTTCTGGACCATCCACAAGATCACGGTCGATCGCAAGCCCGTCGTGATAGCCACCGTCGTCTGCATCTTCTGCAACATGGTCTGGCTGGTGGTCTACATCCTCGCTAGGAAAGCCTATCGCCACCTCCAGGGCAAGCCGGACGCTGCTACTCATCGGTCGAGTACGTACAGTGCTGGGTCGAAAGACGCTCCTTCAGACCAAGGACAGCTCACAACGTTCGAGACAGCCACGGGCGCAGCTCTCAGCAAGCGGTGCGGCGTCATTTCCGGCTACAACAACTACGTTACCCGAGACAGCAAGCGCTACGCGTCCATCGACGCCGTCTACGGCAACGGGTATCTCATCGCCAACGGCAAATTCCTGGTGGCGACCGAGGACATTTTCTCGCTCCTCGTCATGAAGCTCACCCGGGTGCGCTTTACCAACATCTACGTGTACTCGATCTTGGGAGATGGCGACGTCAACCAAACCGCGCAGCTCGTGTACCCGCAAACCATCCCGTGGCCGGACTTGGCCCACTTAGGCGTCATCAAGCTTGCCTAAGAGTTCGTTGCAGACCACGTACGAATCCAAAGTACAACAACAAAATACGAACGTTTGCTTGCTTCATTAGCAATATTATGCTTAAAAAAGCACACCGTTATGAAGAGAAGCTCAATTTGAGCCCTGTTGCTTATCAAGCAATGTAAAAAATCGGGGAACGAAAAAAATATATCTCCATCTTCAAGCCGTCAAAATGGGGCTATGTTTTGGGGGACTGTGAGGTGGATAAATAATACTTTGTTTTGCGTGGTCTCAACTGCAGTATGCTCACTTATTGAAAACGAATGTGTTCTGTTGCCGTACCCTGGCAAGCAAATATGCCTTAGGAGCCATGAGATGCATGTGACAAAACTGCAGGTGTATTTCCTCGTCTCGCAAGTCTCTGCTCGTCTGCCTCGCGTAACTCAACTCAAGTTCTCGCAGCGTCTTGCTGGCCGTAGTACTGTATTGTTGTGGTCGGTGCCGGCCACTTGATGTTTCATGCTGCCACGTGTTTTCTGCTTCAAGTCGAGGATGGAGCCTGGTCCAGCCTCTGGTGGTCAGCGAAGTGCGTTGCGGCGTGTGTTGCAAGTGAGCTCAAGTGTTTTTCTAATTACTGACGTCCGCAGGACGGATCCTGCCCTCTAGTGATTTGCTGCTTATGTTCTTGCGGCTGCAGGGCATCTCATTTGGTGCGACGCAGGCCAACTGGGCCGTACCCATTCGGAACGCTAAGTCTGATCATGGCAATACACCGAAAAAAATGCAAGCGAATTGGAAGAAGACTGCCAAGGTGATTACCGTTGGGGGCCATCGTCCACCCTCGTCGTCTGAGAACCTGCTGGTCGCGATCAGCGAGATATCGTAATGCTTACTGCTAAATTGGTGTGCTCGTGAGAAATCGGCGCGCCAGACGATCGCAATGCGCGCAGCAAGGATCCCTCGCAAAGTTCAAGTACTGCGGGCCTCGCAACATGCTCGGCCGGCGGTCTCCGGCGGAGACCGCCGGCCGCTCACCATCAAAGAGTCGGTCGGCAAGAGACGTGAGGGATGGCATCCAGCAACATGCTTCCGCTCCCTTCGTAGTTTCCGCTTCCGCGTGAAATTTCAGGCCCACGCTTGTCAAATGCATCGCCGACGCTATTGGGCACATTTGCCAAATCTCTCCAGCAGCGATGGCCGCGTAGAGAAACTGAGAATTGCATAGAGAGCTCCTCTCAAAATCCTTCACGATCGCTTGCTTCCAGCGCGTTCACCTTTTCTAACACTGAAAAGATGCACATTAATCATTTCGATAGTAAAATGTCCCCCAAATTGGTGATAAGGACAAAAGATAAAGAAAAAGGTGTCGTTTCGTCTGGCAACGACACCACAGTACGGTGGGGTCTGGAGGGACCAGCGCCGCTCTTGACGCACAAAGCCTTGCTCATGAGCGGCAGCCCACTTGCGTTTTTTTCTCACGAGTTCCCACACGTCGAAGCAGTTCACTTTGTCAGTCCTGGCTCGTGTATCATTGTCAAAACCCCACGATGACAGCGTCGTGGCCGCTCTGGATGGGCGTCACAGCGATTGCACTAGTCGACGCGAGCAGCAGCAGCAGCAGCGACAGCGCCGGTGGCTCGGGCAGCAGCACGGCCACGGACCGCAGCCTCGTGAAGCTCGAGACCCGCTCGGGCATCCGGCCGTGGGTCGACCCGGACACACCCGACGACGTTCGGACGTACGTGACGTCGCGCGGAGACGCGTGGGAGCTCGTCATGAGCGACGAGTTTGGCGACGTGAGCCGCAACTTCACGGCCGGCGGCGACCACCTGTGGACGTCCATGGAGATGCCCGACGGCACGAACGACGCGTTGCAGCTGTACTCGAACGACATGACGTCGGTCGAGTGCGACGACGACGCCGAGGGGCTCTGCTACCTGCAGATCAAGTCCATCGACGAGGTCAACAACATCACCGTCTGGAACAACTACTTGCGTCCGCCGGCGTACCAGAACTCCACCTTCGTACGTCTTCGGCTGAGAGTTTCTTCGCTGGGAGTGTGTCAGTCCGTACAGTACCTTACGTTGTCATGGCTGTGTGTTGGTTGACAGTACTACCGGTCGGGGATGCTGCAGACCTGGAACAAGTTTTGCTTCCAAGGCGGCTTGCTGGAGGTGCGGGCCAAGCTGCCCGCCATACTGAGTGAAGACAGCAACAACACGGACCTCGGCAAGGGCAACAAGGCCCGTGCCGAGACGACAAAGTACTATCCGACGTGGCCGGGCATCTGGCTCATGGGCAACCTCGGCCGCGCGCTGTTCTCGTCGTCCACGGCCCGCATATGGCCATTCTCGTACAACGAGTGCAACGAGACCGTCTTCGACTCGAGCAACCAGCGCATCAGTGCGTGCAACTCGGACCCTGGCCACGGGCTGAACCCGAACCAGGGCCGCGGTGCCGTCGAAATCGATCTGCTGGAAGGTGGCGGCGTGGCCATTTCGTCGTCCATCCAGATCGCACCGGGCATGCCTCAGGACTATCGTCGTGTGGCTATCAACGAGACTCTGGGCGATTACAGCTACTGCATGTACAGCCAGCAGTGTCAGACGATCGGGGCGAATCTGCCAGGCGTTCCGACCTCCTACTACTCGGAGCTGGGCCATCAGAGCTGGTACCAAGGTCTGCGCTACGGCTCCAACAACTACTGTGTCGTGGATGGCAACGACACGCAGTCGTACTCTACCGTCGTGGCCGGCATGGAAAACATCACGGAGAATTCGTGCGGCCTGCTCTATTGCCCGGCGTCGAACGATGTGCATGGTGACATGGACTACATCGATGGCGTCAGGTCTCTGGGCCACTGGAACATCAATTCCAACGGCACGTGCTTCCCTGAGATGAACGGCTACCAGGGGGTGTTCCTGTGTGACCCTGACAACCAGGACAGTCGCTGCTCGGAGCCCCGCAACGACTCGACAGCGAAGACCAACACCATGGACGCTTACAACTATCAGATGGACGCTCTGTCTGCTAACTGGGGCATCCACATGGGGGCTTACTACGACTACGTCGCGTACCAGCTTGAGTGGGTCACGGGCGACAACGGCTACCTTCGCTGGATGCTCGGTGGCCACCCTATCTTCGAGATCCCGGCTGAGTCTGTGGTCAATACACCGCAAGGTGGAAGCAAGACCAACCCGCGACTCACGTTCCCCGAGGAGTCCTCGTACATTATTATCAACGTAGCGCTGTCAGCAGCATGGGGAACGTATCCGCCCAATCCCGGCAAAGCGTGTCGCGGCGACGGCGACGACCCGGAAGCCAACTACATTTGCGACTCGTTCCCGCTGTACATGAAGATCGACTACGTGCGGCTGTACCAAGACACCTCCGAAGGCTCCACCATGGCCCACGAGTGCGACCCGGCCTCACACCCAACGCGACAGTGGATTCTCGACCACGAATCCGACTACGCCGACGGAGACAACAAGCTCGTCGAGGTTCAGGGTGGCGCTCCGTGCCGTGACTACACCGACTGCAGCATTCCCTTCAGCGTGCAGTACACTTTCCACACAGGCATTTGCAACGCTGACACGAACCGCTGCGAGTGCATTAACGAGTTCTGGGGCGGCCCGCGCTGCACGTTCCAGTTGGGAGCTACGACCGCCAACGGCGAAGACGCCTCCGAGGTTACGTTTGGTCCTCCACTGTACGCGTCTTTCGTCGTGCTGGGCATCGTCATTTTCCTCACGTTCGTGGTCTTTGTCGTCATGAGCATCCGCCATCGCCGGAAAATGCTGAAGGACGCCGAGAAGGAAAAGGAGCTTGCGCACATGACGTATGTGGTGAGCAACATGAGCGCCAAGTCCATGACCTCCTACGCAATGCCAATCGTTACTCCTAATGATAATGACGACGGCTCGCCTGAGTCCGGAAGGAGCGGACCGTACCACCGGTTCCGTTAAAAAGAAAATATAAGTTGGTTTTGCACACGCTGAATGAGCTGCATGTGATTTCTCTCTCTTTCACAACTTTCTGCCTGCATTCCTTCGCGTCTGTACTGTCGCCGAAGTTGATCGGAGCCCATGTTTCTGCAAGAATATCGCGCTTATGCCTGCAGCTTATCGCCGCGCCGAAACAGGTTGTCTACGATGTTTCCGACGTTCTCGATGACACCGAGGCCAGAGGTATATGTTTTCTATCATGGCAAAACAAAGCAATAAGCAGCACAAGTCAGCGGCATGGCACAACTTCACAAAGGCAACTAACAATGCCACAAACGTACATCCTCCGTGGGGCTGTCGTAGACGATAAGCTGGCCCTTGCCCTGGTCCAAAATGCCATGGAACTTGTGATCCAGGATCATTTGCGACAACCTGAACAGAGCACAAGCTACGTTAAACCAGTTTCTGCGAGCACACACGCAGATCCAAAAGCAGCTCTTACTTGAGCTCGATCTGCGGCAGAGGCAACTTGATCAGCTTGGCGACGTGTGCGATCTCGACGCACGAGAAGGGCTGGATAATCTTGATCAGGTTGCTTTCGAGAAGCTGCTCGTACAGCTTGCCCAGGTGGTTCTTGATCAGTGGGTCCTCCACGAGCTCTGAATCATGCCAAACAACTCACAAAATGAGACCTCTGCCCAAGCTAAGCTCCCCGTAGCCCTTTCCGAACGTACGAGGGGCGTATTTCGTCGTGGCCGCCTCAAACTGCTCGAGCGAGCGCTGTTCGTGCGCCTTGGCGACCGCCTGCATGGCCTCGAGGTCGATGCCGATGAACTTGATGGCCTGCTTGCTGTTGATGAGGAGGTTGACCTCGCTGGCGCCGCCGCTGGCGACCTTGGCGAGCAGCATGTACTTGAGGCACTTGAGTCCCTCCACCTCGTCGAGCGTCGCGAGGGCCTCGAAGGCCTCGAAGAAGTACGAGTAGGCCGTCTTGTAGTCGCGCTCCTCGGCGTGCAGGATGCCCGACATCTGGTCGATCTGCGCCTGCGTGCGCGGCACCACGTAAATGGCGTTGGAGATGCTGCGCGCCGCCGTGAGCGCCGCCTTGGCCTTGGGCACGTTGCGCAGTGCGTGGTGCAGCTTGCTCTCCACGAGGTGGATCTCCACGAGCAGCTGCTTGTCGTCCAGCTTCTTGATCTCGCGCAGCAGCTCCGTGATGAGGTCCAGCGCGGGCTGGAACTTGGCCTGCTGGAAGTAGATGGAGGCCAGGCGCGCCTCCACGCGCTGGCGCAGGAACGTGTGCTTCTCCTGCTTGCACCACTCGATCGAGTCGAGGCACAGGTCAGCCTGCAGCTGCAGCGTCCTCTCGGCGTCCAGCACCTTCACCTTGGCCACCATGTCGATGACCGTGCGCACGATCTTGCCGGTCTTGGCGCGCGCCAGCGTGGCGAAGAAGGGCCGCAGCGCCTGCAGCAGCGACGCCAGCGCCTTCTCGCGGCCGAACTGGATGTACAGCTGCGCCAGCTTGTAGATCGCGTGCTCCTTCACGCGCTGCACCTGCTCCAGCGCCGCGTCCGCCGCCTCGTACGAGACGATGCGCTGGAAGGCCTGGATGGCCGCGTCGGGCGACGCGCCGGTCGCCAGCGCCGCCGCCTCATCCTCCGCGTCCTCGAACTGCGTCTGCAGCGGGTGCGTCTGCTCGGGCTCCGTCATCTCCACGTCCTGCTGCTGCATCGTCGTCGCCATGGCTCAGATCGCTCTTTGCCCTCTTTGTGGGGGGAAGATGGATCTTCTGTGACGTACTTTGTAATCCATGTGTTATCCTGACTAGTGCCACAACACATCCGGGAGGATACAACCGTCAAGATACTTTTTGTTTATCCCGACAGTCGGGCTCACTTCAGCATTTGCTCCACGACCATGCTGTCCTCCGCTCTACGAGGTCAGCGCGCGCTCTACCCGGCTCTACTGGGCGCCGCGCGCTCCCTCAGCTCCGCCCGCAAGGAGCTGTCGCTGTACCAGAAGCTGCAGAAGTGGCTGCAGCCCTTCGTGGCCGGCTCCAAGGGCCTCTACGCCGAGAACAAGCAGGCGTGGGCGCTGCGCCGCCGCGTCAAGGAGTCGCAGGGCCAGGCGCCGCTCACGCGCCGCGAGCTGCTGCTGCTGCGCCAGGCGCACCGCGACCTGCTCAAGTCGCTGCCCCTCCTGGCCTTCTTCTGTGTGCCCGCGCTGGGCTACGCGGCGCCGCTGCTCGGCTACCAGTTCCCCAAGCAGCTGCTGCCCTGGCAGTTCTGGCGGCCCGACCAGAAGACGCAGTTCCTCCGGGAGGACGTGCAGGCCCGAGCCGAGACGTACCCGCAGCTGGCCCAGCTGCTGCTACAGATCGGCCACAAGGACGACACGCTGCAGGAGATGCTGGCGCTGGCCAAGCAGGCCGGCGCGGGGGGCCTGCGCCCCACGCAGGTGGCCGAGCTCTCGCCGTTCTTCCAGGGACCTGCAGCGCTCCACGCGCTCTCGAGCTCACACATCCACGTGCTGGCCGAGGGATCGGCGCTGTTCCCGAGCTTCGCCGTGCTCAACAAGCTGCTGATGCGGTCGCAGCTCGAGAAGAGACTCGACCGGAGGATGGAGGAGCTCCGTGTCGACGACCAGCTGCTGCTGAAGGAAGGCGTGGACGACTTGTCGCTGAGCGAGCTGGAGTTCGCCTGCCAGGAGCGAGGCATCGTCACGCGGTACGGAGAGATCGAGACGCTGCGCGGCGCAGTGAAGGAGTGGCTGAGCATGTACGACACGGACCACTTCGACCCCGAGACGAACCCGCAGAGGCTCCCCTCGTCGCTGCTGCTGCATGCTCCTGCGCTGTCGAGTTTTGCCAAGCCGAGAGGGGACGAGTCCATGGACACGACTGTCTAAAACGAAAGCAGAGGAAAGATCGATGTGGGGTGTGGCAGATAATGCTGACCAATACTACGCGGTAACCGATCGAAGTAATGCAATGACGTCTGACGATTGCTCGACTGGTTTCGTGTTGTGGGTCACTAATGCCCTAATTGCTCGGCGTAAAAATCAATGAACGCCTAGCTGTTCACTGCTCTACCGCTTCTGATGGTTGAGATATCGGAGCGACGAAATCACGCGGATTGCAACGATGGAGAGGAATATAAGCCTTGGACTCCAAGCACTCCTCAATAGAAGCCAATTTGGCGCGCTCGGAAACGCTACGTCTTGACGGAGGGGGGGGCGCTGAAGGTGAGCGCTTCTCGAATCGTGGCTCCTTCCGAGTGGATGTCCTGCTCCTTGCAGTAGCTTCTGCAGCGATGAACGGCCAATTCTGTCACAGGGTAGCCACTCAGCAGAAGTTCTGCCAGAACCTCGCCCTTGATGGTGCCTCCCGTCTTGCAGCAGGCGATCACATCCATGAGCGTGGTCTTGCCGTCAAGCTACCCAGTAGCGCGTAAGTCGCTGATCTCTTGATCAAATCGATGGATTCGTGCTTGCGGTGCGTGCGTATTACTTCGAAGTATTCCTTATCTGCTACTACTAGTACAACGCTACCGCTTCTGATGGTTGATGTAACGAAGTGCCAGCAGCGACAGTACGCGGAATACAACCAGGAAAATGAACACGTAGCCGAAGTTGGTCCACACGTCGTCGTACCTCATGTTGAACACGTCGTCGATGTAGCCCTTGACGGTCGTGTGGCCGATGGACAGCGGTGTGTTCTGCAGTGGCTGGCAAGCGAGCTCTGATCGCAAATTCACATACGTCTGCGAAGCTTCGTCATACGTCGGGTCTTCTGGGCAGTTGCCGAAAAGAAGTGCGACTAGGATCGACAACGAATATCGCTGGGGGGTGATGTGGTACAGCCACTTGTAGCCGTCCGGGATGGAGCCTGCCGGTGGATTGAAGCCGGCAAACAAAAGGAAAATGGCGTTGATCAACACACCGACGATCGCTGCCACCTCCACACTTGGCAGCGCGTAAATGAAAAGCTGGCCCAGATACGTCTGCATGAGCACGAAGAGCGACACGTTGATCCAGTACAGCACGGCCGTTCCAAAAGACCCGATACCCATCAATGGGAAGAAAATCACTGTGAAGATGAGGCCACTTCCAAACACGTACGGGATTTCCGCCACCGTAGCGCCAACGAAATACCAGAGCGCGTTGTATGTCTGCGCGTCTCTCTCACGGTAGAAGGATGCACGTTCACGCAAGGTAAACCGCAGGCAACCGACATACGTGATGTAACCTTGGTAAAGCGCCGTCATGAAAATAATACCAACTGCAGAGTTGAGTCCCTGGTACGTCTTGTATTCACCGTTGACGAGCACCAGTCCAAAGATCACTGCAAGTGCAAACGCGATCAAGAACCGAGTCAAGTTGTACGACGGGGTGCGCCAGTAAATTGTCATGAACCGCCCCATCAGCATACGGAGCTGTGTCCACGGACTGGCAGCGCGCTTGTTCTTGAAAATTAACTCTGGCAGACGATCAGGTGCAGGGGTCGAGACTCCAGGCTGCTCCAACCCAGTAAACAACTCTTGCTGCTCTGCACTCTCACGGAAGTGCTTTACAAAGTCAACGTTCGTAGCCGCGTCCGTCATCGGCTTCTCTCCAGCACCGGCAACGCCCGCACCGATGCACTCCAACATCCATGTTGCAGGGTTGTGACCCTCGGGCAAAGGAGCAACTCCCGGGATCGCCTCGAAGTAGTCGACGAGGTGGCCACACTCGCGCTCGCCCGATTGCGCGTTGTCAAGTTCACCGAAGAACACCATTTCACCACCGCGCTTCAGCAGCAGCAGACTGTCAAACAGGAAGAAGACGTCCGAAGAAGGCTGATGGATCGTACACACAACCGTTCGTCCGCTGTCGGCCACCTTGCGCACGCCGTCCATGATGACCTTGGCGGAGTGGGCATCCAGTCCGCTGGTAGGCTCATCAAGGAACAACACACTGGGTTGTGCTGCCAGCTCCACGCCGATAGTCAACCTCTTCATCTGCTCCTGCGAGCGACCACGAATGATCTGGTCGGCGATGGCGCGCATGTCCAGAAGGTCCAAACACTCCTCAACGGAAGCTAGCTTGGCACGTTCCGATACACTGCTGTCTTGACGCAGGAAGGCACTGAAGGTGAGCGCCTCTCGAATCGTCGCTCCTTCCGAGTGGACATCCTGTTGCTCGCAGTACCCTGTGCAGCGGCGAATGGCCAATTCCGTAGCAGGATACCCGTTCAGGAGAATCTCGCCCTTGATGGTACCTCCAGACTTGCGACCAGCGATCACGTCCATGAGCGTAGTCTTACCAGCACCTGATGATCCCATGAGGGCCGTCATGGTACCAGGTAGCGCATAGCCGGTAATACCTTTGAGCAAGTCGATGGACTGGTGTCTGTGGTGGGGCAGAGACACCGAGTACCAGAGGTCCTTGAATGCCAGGGCAACAGGTACAAATCGTGCCTGCTCTTCGTGAAGGTCCACAACAACCATGTCGGCAGGGGTCTCCTCGTCCTGTACTGGAGAGTGAGAGGCCGCTCGTGGTGTAGCAACCATGACGTAGCTGGCAGTTCCGTCTCGGTGATTCTGCTGCTCTTGGTCTTCAGAAACATCATCAAGTTTGTTCTTTTCCTCGTCCTCATCAAAGGTTGGGACGACCGCCACCGTCGCTGCCGGGATGTCGAACCGCTTGTGCTCGAGAATAAAGCTGCCTGCCATCACAAAGAACGCGATGGAGAACAGCAGGAACAACACCCCGGCCCAGGCCCACGCCTTATTTGACGGTACATCGTAGAGCGACAACGAGTATTCGCCCATGGTCATGTTGTACTGAGAGCAGTAGTCTTCGCCATCGTACACACAAACGTCAAACTTGGGCGAGCGGTACTGGTTGACCGCCACTGCGCGCAAGCACCAAGCGAGAGGGTTGATCCAGTAAATCCAGATGAAGAAGTCGGGGATTTGGCTCCGCGGGACGATGAAACCAGCGAAGACGACGTAAAACGCGATGGAGAACGTGGAGCAGGGCTTGGCAATATTGAAGTTGGGGGCCATCGACGTCAACGTGAAAAACCACGCACACAATGCGAGGTTGGTCAGGATCATGCAAAGCAGGAAGAACAGGAAGTAGCCCACTCCAGAGACGAAGCCGCACATCCAGTACACGAAGCTACTGAAGACAAGGCACTCCACAGCAGCAGAAGGCACGAGTGCCGTCAGACACGCAATCGCAAACGATGACGTGCGGTAGAAGTTCGCTCGGCGGTGCTTGTAGTAAATCTCACGTGCCGCGATAAAGACTGGGGTTTGGGACGCCTGGCCCATTGCCAAAAACATCGTCGTCTGGTACAACACACCCAACGACACCTGCGCGTTCGTGGGGTCGAAGCCGAAAAAGGTGCTGCCGTAGATGAGTCCCATGACCACCACCATCAACGCACGAACTCGCATAAATGCAGTGTTACGGAGCGCCAGAAGCATCTGCCGCCGCATCACTGTCAGGGTTCCTGCCCAAAAGGACTGTCGAAACTCCGGCATCGTCACCAGGTGCTGCTCGGCATCTTGTAAACGTGCATCACTCCATTGCGCATCCAGCGCCCGCACAACGTTCTCGTGAATAGCGGACTGACGGAACAAATCCGCGAATTCGCTCGCCAACCGAGGAGACTGAACTGAAAATGAGGCAAGGTTGCTCGCCTTCGCCAGCTCGTATTGGTACTGCTGGTCCGTGCCCAGGTCCAACAAATAGTCAGCCACGTCCCGGTCTGGAGGACACACGAAGCCCAGACTCTCGAAGTACGGCACGGCTTGCTCGCGAGGTCCATGGTACATCACTTCGCCGTCGTTCAGCAGCAGAATGTT
>LGTU01000125.1:0-56344 GCA_001314425.1 Phytophthora pluvialis | reverse complement strand
CCTCAATCAACTCACTTTGCATTCTGACATCAAGTGCTCAAGCGACCTTTCTTTTCTTTATAGACCACCGGACTAACTATTGCAGGGTATTCTTGGCAAAGACCAAAGACGTCGCCGCGCAGAAGTTCAAGCACTTCATGGCCTTCTTTGAACGGCAGTTCAACTGCCGCATTCACGTGCTGAGGACGAACGGCGGCGGGGAGTACCAGACGCTGGATTTGTTCTGCAAGGAGGCAGGGATCGGGCGGCAGGTCGGCGAGCCACGCAACCAAGCTAGCAACGGCAAGGCCGAGCGGATGCACCGCACCGCCATGGACATGGTGCGAAGCATGGTATTCGCCTGTGGGTTGCCGCTGAGTTTCTGGGGCAATGCGGCGAAGTACGCTGCGTACATCTTGAACCGGAGCCCGAGCAAGGCAAACTCGGGCAGGAAGTCGCCGCTGCGGATGCTCACGAAGAGCACGCCCGACCTGAGCGACATCGTGGTCTTTGGGTCTCCGTGCACGGTGCACAGAGATTCCAAGAATAAGTTGCTGGGCGAGTGCGGCAAACCAGGCTTGATAGTCGGGAAGAGCGACGAGCTGAAGGGGTACCGAGTGTATATCCCGAAGGACAAGATAGTGGTAGTTACGCAGCACGTAAGAAACGTGGAGACTCTCACGGACGAGCAGAACGCGCAGTTGCGCCGTGTTCACCTCGCCGATACGAACGATACGGCGGAGAACACGGGCCCTTCAGGGAGACGCGGCTCAGGACCGGCTTCGAAGACGAAACGGAAGAGCCGCGGTCGGAGAAGCAACTGGACGCGAGAGGAGCACCGCACGCGATCGGTGGTGCGCAAGACTGCAGAGGCAGCGGCGCGCCAGGAAACCGAAGGCAGTGGTGCTGGACAAGCCCGCGACGTGGTGAATAGCGTGCGCGAGGTGGACCCGAAGAACTACGGACAGGCCATGCGGAGCAGGCTCAAGGACAAGTGGGTCATCGCAATGGCGGAGGAACTCGAGGCGCTCGAGGCCAACGGTGTGTGGGTGGTCGAGGTGCCGCCGTGCGGCAGTCACGTGCTGCACACCAAGTGGGTCTTTAAGACCAAGACGGACGCTGATGGGGCTATCGAGAGGTTCAAGGCCAGGCTAGTGGCGTGTGGTAACGAACAGATGTTCGGCATCGACTACACGCTCACCTTCGCGGCAGTGATGGAGCTTAGTATCGTAAAGGTGGTCCTGGTGTTTGCACGCCGCTGGGGTGTGCCGGCAAGGCACGGAGACATCCCAAATGCGTACGTCAAAGCTGACAAGGAGAATGACCTCGAGATCTACCTGTGCATCTCACAGGGAATGGTGATTCTCGTGGGGATGCTACGCAAGCTCGGCGTGGACACCAAGTCGAAGCTGGCGCTACGCCTGAAGAAGTCGTTGTATGGTTTGGGAGGTTGTGGAGCAAGCTATTGAGGGTTACCGGTTTGGTATTGGTTATTAACCGTGAACCGGTTAACCCGAACCGGTCCAATCCGAATCCACGTTGATTACGGTGATTACGGTAAGTTGATTACGCCACCGGTGATTAGACGAGTAGAANCTATGCGGTAGGCTAGCTAGAGTAACTCCGATCAATCAATCACTTTCGAATCTTCATTCTACCCCTCAAGTGGTTTCCTGCTTCCGCTTCGGTCTCGCCCAGAGTGCTACCCTCCCTCCGCTTCGTCCAGCCTCACGGTGTCCAAGGTCCATACCTTCCATGACAAGCTGCTGCACGCCAAGCTAGTAGAGGCTGGGTTCACGCGTTGCGTGACGGACATGTGCCTGTACTACAAGCGCCAGGGTAGCGAGATGACCCTCGTGGGTGTGTACGTGGATGATCTCCTGGTCACTGCGTCCAACCCCAACCTGATCGAGGACTTCTTCACCACGATGAGCACCTTGTCGATCAAGGACCTCGGCGAGGTGAGGAAGTTCCTCGTCATGCGCGTGGAGCTGGACGGCAGCGACGGGTACAGGCTGGGCTAGCAGGCCGCCATCGAGGAGCTGCTCGAACAGCATGGCCTTGCGGACGCAAATGGAGTGCGCGGGCCCATCAGAATCGAGAGCAACGAGGTGGTTAACCAGCCAACGTTGCTGGTGCAGAAGGGCGCTCGGGGCGAGCCAACGATCCGCGACTTCCAGTCACTGGTGGGGAGTCTGCTCTGGGTCGCGCGCTGCACAAGACCCGACATCAGCTTTGCTGTGCACAAGGCCACACGGAGGACCTACCTGCCGACTCTGAGCGACTGGAAGTCGGCGAAGAGGATTGCCAGGTACTTAAAGGACACGAAGTGCCTCAAGATCGGTATGCAGGTCGCGAAGAGCGCAGGTAACCAGGTTGCCATTGCGAGCTGGAGCGACGCAGATTTCGCCGCCGACAAGGGCGACAGGAAGTCCGTGACTGGCGGGGTCATCACGCTGGATGGCGCCGTCGTGCAGTGGATCTGCAAAAAGCAGACTGGCGTATCGCTCTCCACGATGGAGGCCGAGTTCACGTCGGCCTCTCATGTCGGGCGTGAGCTGCTGGGTCTGTGTGAGGTTGTACGTGAGCTCGGTTTCCAAGCGGTGGAGCCGATGCCGATGCTGATGGACAATCAGGCCGCGATCGAGCAGCTGGAGTCCGAGGATAGCGTGTCCAGTGCGAAGCACGTTGACATCCGCGTGAAGTTCGTCTGCGACTTCGCGAAGAAGGGGGTCGTCAAGCCCGAGTACGTGGAGTCGCGCCTGATGATGGCCGACCTCCTGACGAAGGCGCTTCCAGCACCAAGGATGGCAGAGCTGCGTGAGGTTTTCAGCCTGAAGTAGAACGCGCTCACTAAGAGTGCGACGGCCGAGGAGGAGTGTAAGAAGTAGGGCTGAACCGCAGTCTGCGAACCGGTTCGGCCGTGCACTCTTGGGATCTGCGCGACCTACTACGGATGGACGTCAAGATGCCTACAGCGAGATTGTAGGTAAGCGAGGAGATAGATAACACAATAAACACTTCCACATTCTCAAGGTATACTCCTCAACTAACACAAAGTTCCGCCACTCCATGCGGATGCAACAGCAGAGGCTGCCTGGAATCACTTCAAAGGCGTTGAGAAGCATCTTGGCAATGGAATTCTCTACGAGAAAGCGGAAAAGGTACGCGCTGTCGGTGTTGATCAATGCTTGAGATGTACAAGGTGTGCTAACTTTGCATCAATGCAGGACGTCGGCGATCCGTACACGCCCGTCGCCGACCTGAAGAAGGAGATCGTCTCCAACAGCGCCCGAGCTAACATCCGCGTGAAGCAGGCAGTCCGCCGCTACATGGAAGCAGATCGGGACGTCATCGCCTGGACTTCGCACGTGGTCCCCATCGAGATCAAGCACGAGTTGCTGCGTGGGCTGTCGTATCACCTACGGGGCTACGCGCTTACCTTGCGCTCTTTGGACTCGACTCCGGAGCGAGAGCTCTCGGTGCTGCAGCTCTGCTACTTGATCTCACTTGAGCAAGATATCGAGACCACGTATAGTCATGACGATGCTCGAACCACCACGGACTTTATGACCGTCAGTCTTGGGCAGAATATGCGAGGTCATCGAGAATTCATCGAGAACGCACTCGTGGACGCAACGCTACATGTAGTATAGTAACACCACCATCTAGACCATGCAAAGCCTTCAGAACTTCGTTTTGAATTTGCATTTTTTTTAATATTTAGTCTTGAACGTTGTATCGTCCCTTTCTAAATATTTCCGGTGATGCCCATCATCATTTTTTAACGCAACGGGCAATGGCCTTCCTGGAGGACGACGACGCTGTGCGCGCCTTCGAGGCGGCGCTGTCGTTCGTGGAGCAGTACTCGATCGACACGTCGGTGTTCACGGCGGCCCCCTCCGCAGCTGGCGCGTGCGCCGCGGGTCTGTCGCCGTCGCTAGCGTCCGACGACATGGAGCTGCTGTCGCCCGGCCTCACACCTCTTGCGCTGCTTTTGCCGGCCAGTTCTGCGTCTCCCGGTACGGGCAGCGACTCGTCGACGACATCACCGTCTTCGCCAGTGTTTATGCTGTCGAAAGCGCCGCCCGCGAGGCTCGAACTCGGCCTGCCGGCTGCAGGCCAAGCGTCAACCAAGAGGATGTCGGTCCCCAGAGGCCGCAAGACGACGTCGGGCGGCCCCAAGAAGCCCGTGACCAGAGGAGACCCGAACCGGGCCAGGAACGAGCGCAAGGTCGAGCTGGCCTATCTGAGAGAGAAGGTGGCGCAGATGGAGCTGGAGCTGAGAGCGCTCCACCTCCATCCGAGAAAGCAGACGAGAGCAATTCGTCACGACGCCGAGAAGCAGCAGAGAGGCGAAGCCTTGAAGCCAACGCAAGACACAGACGCAGACTCGTCCATGTCGCTGTACGATCCGGTGCAGGTGCCGACGGTGTGGAAGGAGGTGGCGAGTCGCCAGCGCAGGAGGAGGGAGAAGGCCGAGCGCGAGAACGTCCGGCTCAAACTCATTCTGGAGAACCAGACCAAGATGGCCAAGGGCCTGGAAAGCTTGCTGCAGAAGAGATCCAAGCAGCAGGTCGTGGAGTGCTCGAGCTTGTCACAGACCAAGAAATCCAAGTACTCGCAGGGACGCACGTTGGACTTCCGTGCCGACGTGACCGACTTCAAGGACTTGCTGGCACATCTAGACAGGGCGTATCGCGAGGTGGACTCTGTGTTCGCTGCGAATGGGCTGGCGGCGATGGAGACTACGCGCCGTGATGCGCGGATGCGGGAAGGCGCCGACTGCATGTACCTTGATATTTTCGCCAACAAAGTCATGCCTTTCGGGATGCGTGCAACTGCGCAGGCGGTATGGGACCACTTCAAGGGGGCAGAGAAGCATCGGGGCAACATGTACGAAGGAAAAGTGGCAAAGGTGAGGGCTGGTCAGGGTTTGATGCGGAGAGTAGCTTGTAGGGTCTAACGGATGTTGACGTTGTGGCTACGTAAAGCACTTGGATACACCAGACACAATCATTGAGGACTTCGCGAAGGAGTTCTTCGCTGACAGTGCACGCGCGGATTTCCACGCCAAGCAAGTACTTCGGCGATACGTAGAGGAGGACCGCGAAATTGTTATCTGGGTAGCAAGTGTCGTCCCGCTCGAGTTCGACGACCAGCGCGTGAAAGGCCTCGGCTTCCGTCATCAGGGATACGCTGTCACTAAGCGAGCAAAGGCCTCCACGGCTAACCGTGAATTTTCACTCCTCCAGCTATGCTCACTGGTGTCACCAGAGAAGGAGGATCACACGGTGTATGACCCCGCAGCCGTACGTGCGCTGACTGATTTCATGTTGGGAACCGTGGCAGGCAACATCACGGCCAGCCAGGAACTGATCGAGAATGTTTTGATGGATCAAGCCGTGAAGCCTTAAACGGTACCCGACCTTGCAGGACGCCGGACGACACGTATACTAAAATCACATTTAACGCGGTCGGTCTATGGTTTGTTCAGTGAGTATCAGGGCAGAGGGGGGAAGGAACGTTTTCAATTGTTTTACTTGTTGGTTTACAACATCAAACCGACAAGCACGCTCAAAACTGTCGCCCACCACGCCATTTCCGTGAGTGACGCAGATGAGCTTGTACTGTCGCCGACAGTGGCGGAGGTAGCTGCGAGCGTAAAATTCGCGCATAGCTCGTTCGTGATACCGGCATCGTTGTACACGTCGCAGTCCGTGTCCGGGCCGATGGCCACGACGAACTCACCATTCTCGGCAACCTGGTTGAAGCCGCTCCCAATCTGCGGCTTGTATACACCCCAGTCATCTACCGTGAGCGTGAACATGACAGTTGTGGAGGCCCCCGCATCGAGTTCGATCTTCTCGAACTTGCGCAGCATCTTGACTTCAGGGACTGAAATTGCGCGGTATGGCTGAATCATAAACAACATGACGGTCTCCTTTCCCGTCATGGTGCCGTTGTTCGTCACCGTCACCGACACCGTGATCGTGTCATCGTTGCTGGTAATCTTGTTCGTACTGAGCTTCAAGTCCGAGTACGAGAAATTCGTGTAGCTCAGTCCAGCGCCGAAATCCCACTGCATTTCACAATTGCCGTTTGGGCATTGAGTATCAACACGGTGGCGATACGGGATCATGATGTGGCCCGAGTACTTCGGGTATGTGATTGGCAATTTTCCACTTGGACTGACCCCACCGAACAGAATCTCCGCCATAGCTTGACCCCCTTGCTCGCAGGGTAGACCACCCCACACGACAGCACTAACGGTGTCCGGCAGTGAGCCCAGCAATCTCGGGCGTCCCTCGAAGAGAATCAAGATCACCTTAGTTCCTGTGTTCGCAAGAGCTTGAACGTACTCAAGCTGACCCGAAGGCAACGTTAACTCGTCAATGTCGCCCCACTTCTCGGCGTAGGGAGCTTCTCCAATGGCAACGATGACCGCATCAGCATCGCTGGCGTAACCCGTTGCCGTAGAGAGGTCATCGTCCGAGTAAGTTCCGTCGTCGCTGAGCCCGTTGAAGAACGTGACGGAGTCAGTACCAACCAAGTTCTCGATCCCTTCTCTCACGGACGTGCCGTGAGCGAAGTAGTCGTTACCTGACGTTCCTTGCCAATAGATACTCCATCCGCCACATTGGTAGCCAATGTCGTCAACGGAGAACCCCGTCAAGAAGACTGAGGTACCGTTGGTGAGCGGCAGGAGGTTGGCATCATTCTGGAGTAGCACAATCGACTCACGCGCGAGATTCAGAGCCTCCTCGAGGTCGTCGGCATTTCCTACGAGGTCGACATCGTCCTCACCGGGGACTGGGGTATCATAGAGACCCATCTCGAGCTTCATCTTGATGATGCGCTTCGCCGACGCGCGGAGGCGATCTTCATAGTCCGTGTTGTTGGCCAGCACGTACTTGGCCTGGTCGATAAAGTCCGTGCTGTACGGCACCATGCTCATGTCCAGCGAAGTGTTGGCAATCACGAGCCCTACCGCGTCTTGCTGCGTGCTTACAACGCGGTGCCAGCTCTGCAGGTTGTTGATCTCGCCCCAATCGGTGACCACAACGCCGTCGAAGTTGAGGTCGTCACGCAAGAGCTTGGTCAGGATCTTGGTGCTGGACACAACGGGGACCCCGTTCACCGAGATGTAGTTCTGCATCGTGGACATGGCGCCATGTTCGATGCCCGCCTTGAACGAAGGCACGTGGTAGTTGAGCAGATCGTAGTCGGAGATCATCACGCCCTCGCGGTCCACTCCGGTCGCGGTCTGCGAGTACCCGATGAAGTGCTTCATGCACGCTCCGCTCTGGCTGTTGTTCTGCACGCCTCGAATGTAGGCAGCGCCCAGCACTGAGTTCAGGTACGGGTCTTCGCCGAAGGTCTCGTACGTGCGCGTCCAGAGCGGGTTGTACGAGATGTCGAGAATGGGGCCGAGCACCCACGAGATGCCTGCAGCAGCCGTGTCACGACCCGTGACGTAGCCCATCTTACGTGTCAATTCGGGGTTGAAGCTCGCGCCGGCGTTGATCTGCTGAGGGAACATCACGGCCTGGTCCACATACTGCGCGCCATGCACCGAGTCGAGCCCGTAGACCATGGGGTGGCCTCCGTTCTCGTCCATGTGATACTCTTGGATGCGGGTGACGACGGCGCGCCACTGCGTCGCGTTCCAGCCGGCGAACGGCGAGTTCAAGTAGGATCCGACGCCCAGCTTCGCGTATTGGCGCACCAGCGTCTCGTTCACGGAGTGGTCGTCGTTGAGCACCATGCTGATGTCGAGCTGGCACATTTGTCCGATGACCTGGTCCGTTGAGAAGCTGTCGACGATCGATTGAGCCTGCGCGTCCAGGCTGTCACTACTTTCGCTGCCGGATGACCCGCTGGAGCTAGCGAGCGCGGGCTGCAACAGCGCTGCGGCGACGAGCAGCCAATTCGTGAGCATGGTCCCTGCAGTTATAGGGGAAATGGGGGAATGAGATGCTCGTGCCGACCGATGAATTTCATCCCTCGACGGTCGACTGGCTGGACGATCTGGTGCCCCGCATATCGAATGTTGCACGGCAAACCCATGGGATGCCCCTTTTCATTCGGGATGTAATGGTCTGGTGCCGCGGATGCTGATCCGAGTTCGAGGTTGCAGTATTATATCGCTGAACGGAGGGTGATTCTCATTGAAAATTGAGAATTTCTCAAGCGGCCGATTTGCGGTACACCGCTTGCTGTATCCTTTCGGTGCGTCCAAAACAATTTTGGCTTTGATGTGCAAACCGTGCCTGGTCGTAGGGAATGCCAAAGACATCACGCTGCTCTCCGCCGATCATGTATGGCACGTACACCAAACTTACCCTTCATGACACAGTGATTCTCGGTCGTCCAGGAGTGTTTGTACACGCAGTCGAACGTTGGTTCCATGAAACGCCAGCGTTGGGGTGCTCTATGTGACAATGGTCTGCCCCATTGCTGCTCTCGCCAGATCATTCTTGGAGGTAGTGGTGATTCACCCAGCACTGCAACCAATTGGAATCCAACTGGTTGCACCTAACAACGCTTTTCATGAATTACCCCCTCAATGATCAGGGATTTTTTCCTGAGCAGAGCAGAGCTTGTAAACCCGTTCCAGACAACTTTCCTGGACTCAAGTGGGTCTATCGGTGGGCCAAGAAGCACCGCGACACTATTTCGTACCGCAAAGGACAGATATTGGACGCAAAGCGCGCGGCTTGCTCAAACGAGCAGACAGTGCGGTACTATTTCGACAATTTTCCCGCGCCATCGAGGAGCTTGGCATTGCCGACGAGCCTTCCCGCATTTGGAACTGTGACGAGACAGGTATGACGGCCCAAGGCAGTGGGTCAGAGCGGGTACTTTGCCCGAAGGGGCGTGGCGCGAACGTCCGTCGCTCATCGGACCGCGAGAACGTCAGCATGATGGGCTGTGTCAACGCTGCCGGCGGCCGGATTCCGCCGATGTTCATCTACGCTGGAGCGCGGCGGAAGCTGCAGTGGTTGCTAGATGCGCCAGATGGCACTGTTTCCGCAGTCACCGAGTCTTCCAACATCAACTCGGGCCTGTTCGTGAAGTGGCTCACGTGGTATATTTCGAGCCTGCCTGCTGCACGACCACAGCTGCTCATTCTGGATGGTCACTTTGCCCATGTGTCAGTCGCAGCAGTGAAGCTTGCCACGCAGCACGACGTGCATCTGTTTGTGCTGCCCGCACATACATCTCACTTTCTGCAGCCTTTGGATGTGGCAGTTTTTCAGCCCTTCAAAGCGTTGTACACCGCGGTGGTGAGAGATTTCCCGCTGAATGGAGGAGGCCTTCCAGTCAAGGACGACGTTGCCGGAATGACTCGCGGAGCGTTTGAAACCACCTTTTCGCCAGCCAATGTGAAGCGCGGCTTTAAAGATAGCGGGATTTTTCCGCTGTCGTTGGAGGTGATGCTACAAAAGATGATGGGGACCGGAACTACAGTTAATGAGCGCACAGCCACTGCCCTGGTTCGGCACCATGCGGTGCTGGAGCCTCACTTCAATGGAGAAGTTGTCTCCGAGCGTGTGCAAGATGCTATGAAGAGACGCCGACTGAGCCTCGACACGCTCCACGTGGCACGTCTATCCTTGTCCATGCTGGTGGAGCCTGCGACCCAAGGAAGACTTCGTCGATGCCAACGTCTCCGGGGGCAAGCTGCTGACGTACGAGGAGATGGAGGCAGCCGTCAAGTCAAAAGCAGCAGTCGCTGAAGCGAAGAAGCACGCGAAGAGGGAAGCAGCGGCAGCAAGAGCTGCACGCAAGGCGGAGACTGCTGCTCGAAAGGCAGCACACCGGCAATCTGCCGCAGCAGCGAGACTGAAGCGCCAAGAAGCCGCGCAGCAAAATATGTCGGCGGCATCCGCTAGGCATCCCATGAACGTAATTTTTGCTAAACATAAGCAAGTTAAGAGACTGCGAGTGAAATGAAAAGTATCGATGTGCTCAGTCTAGGTTCGCTTCTCCATACGAAGCAGAGCTTGGCCGCTTAAAGGAGTCTGCCATTGCCAACGTTCACGGTGCCGGCACCGCTGCTGGTGTCGACGCTGAACTCGGCGCAGAGCGAGTGCGTGATGTTGTTGTACACATTGCACCACGTGTCGGGCTTGATGGCCACCACGTAGTCGCTGTCCTCGAACACGCGCTTGAGCCCCTTGCCGATCTGCGGGTCGTACACGCTCAGGTCATCCGTGGTCAACGTGAACGAGACGTCCATGGACTCGCCGGCCTGCAACTCGATCTTCTTGAACTTCTTCAGCTGCTTCACCTCCGGCACGGAAATCAAGCGGTAGGGCTGGATGAGGAACAGCATGACCGTCTCCTTGCCGGCACGGGCACCCACGTTCGTGACGGTCACCGTCGCGGTGACTGTTTCGGACGCACTGGTGAGCAGAGTCGTGTCCAGGGTCACCGCGGAGTAGTTGAACTGCGTGTAGCTGAGGCCGGAGCCGAAGTCCCATTGCATCCAGCAGTTGTCCCAAGCGCAACGCGTCGTGACGCGGTGGTTGTACGGGATGGCGATGTTGGCCGGGTCCTTCGGGTACGTGATGGGCAGTCGGCCGCTCGGGTTCACCTCGCCGTAGATGATTTCGGCCATTGCCTGGCCACCGAGCTCGCAAGGCAGCAGGCCGTCAATGATGGCCATCGAGTTGTCGGGGATCGAGCCAAGCAGACGCGGGCGGCCTTCGAACAGAACCACGATCACCTTGGTGTCGGTCGCACGGAGAGCCTCGACGTACTTCACCTGGCCCTCGGGCAGTTCCAGGTTGTCAATGTCTCCGGGCTTCTCCGTGTAATTGGGCTCGCCGATAACAACGACGGTGTATTCGCGCTGGCTAGCGTAGCTCACAGCAGTCTCCAGGTCCTCGTCCGAGATCGAGCCGTTCGCGAGCAGACCGTTGAAGTAGGTGAACGAGTTGTTGCCGACCAAGTTTTCAAAGCCCTGGCGAACGGTGACACCGTTGGAGAACATCTCGTTACCCGAGAATCCTTGCCAAGCCTTGCTCCATCCGCCGCACTGGTAGCCGACGTTGTTCGCAGAGTGGCCAGTGAGGAAGACAGAAGCTTCCTTAGGCAGCGGTAAAACATCCTCGGCGTTCTTGAGCAGCACGATGGATTCTCGAGCCATGTTCAGCGCGGTAGTCTTGTCGTCTTCGTTGCCCACCAGCGATACGAACTCCTCGCCAGGGACTGGGTTCTCGTAGAGCCCAAGCTTGAGCTTCATCTTGATGATCCGCTTGGCCGATTGACGCAGGCGAGCTTCGTTTTCTGGGTACTTGTCCAGCATGTTCTGCGCGTACTCGATGAACTTGGTGTCATTGGGCACCATGCTCATGTCGAGCGATGTCTGCTTCAGCGACAAAGCAACAGCATCTTCGTAGGTGTTGACAACGCGGTGCCAGTCTTTCAGGTTGTTGATCTCGGCCCAGTCCGACACGAGCAACCCGTCGAAGCCAAGATCCGATCGGAGCAGGTCGTTCAGGATGCGCGGGTTGGCGATCACGGGCTCACCATTGATCGAGATGTAGTTCTCCATCGTCGACATGGCGCCGGCATCCATGGCAGCCTTGAACGGTGGCAAGAAGTAGTTGAGCAAGTCGAAGTCGGCCATGATAACGTTGTCGCGGTCGTGGCCTGTTGCTGTCTTGGAGTAGCCGATCCAGTGTTTCATGCAGGCCGCGGTTTGGTTGTAGCTCTGAAGGCCGCGGATAATAGCGTCTCCCATGACAGAAGCCAAGTACGGGTCCTCCCCGAACGTCTCGTAGGTGCGAGACCAGAGCGGGTTTTGTGAGATGTCGAGGATCGGCCCAAAGACCCAGGGGATGCCGGCGGCTTGAGTGTCGCGAGCAGTGATGCGACCGGCCTCGTAGACCAGGTCGGGGTTGAAACTCGCTCCGCTGTTGATCTGCTGGGGGAAGATGACGGCTCCGTCGACGTAGTTGGCGCCGTGCACCGAGTCGAGGCCGTAGATCATCGGGTGGCCTTCGTTCTCCTCCATCGTGATCTCCTGGATACGCGTCACGATGGCACGGAACTCGGAAGCAGTCCAGGCGAACTTGCCCTCCATGGGATTGTCCCAAATGGTGTTGAGGTACGAGCCGACGTACTGCTGGGCGTACAGGCGGACCCAGTCCTCGTCCAGCGTGTTGTCTTTCGGGTTTATGACGGTGCTGATGTCGATCTGCGTCATTTGGCCCAGCACTTGCGCCGTGGAGAACCCGTCGACGATGGACTGAGCCTTGGCATCGAGAACGCTGTTCTCAGCAGCAGCCGTAGCTGCACTCGTAGCTGACGCTGTGCCGTGGAGAGACAGAATTGCGGCCGAATAGGCTGCGGCCAAGAAGAGCTTGACCATTGCACTGCGCTACGTTAACGGCGTCGAGGCTGTCCACTTAGAATGTACTGCGTGGCGCAGTGGGGAAGTTGAGAAGTGAGCTCTGGAAGGGCAGCCTCGTGGGGTGTCAATCGCAGGAGCCAACGTCTGGATCTGTGAGTGCCCCATCCAACCGGTTGACATGAGCGGGCCTGCTGTGCAATGCTGACCAAAGGCTGGCACGCCGAAATGCAAGCCACTTTTACCGAGTTGTGCGGTCGAACGAACACAACACGCTAGGAATGAACCCGTACCCGCGAGCTGCAACACCGTCAAAGCCGTACACTTTAAGAGTTCCACCGGATGTTGATGTTAGAGCGGGTCGTCAGCGGATAGGACACTTGTGACAAGAGCCCCGACAAGTCTTGTCGGGGCCATAAGAAAACAAATCTCCGGAGTGTCAGTTCGAGTACTGTTCATGATTTTTTTTTTAATTTCAGAGACTTTGTGAAGCATGAACATACTCTGATTACCTAAGAATTAGCATTAGCAACTCCAGCTTTCAATAAAATCACTGCCGCTTCTAAAAGGCGTTGTGCAACGCTGTGCACTTTATTTTGCTTGTCGTCACGAATACGTAACGACGCTTTAGAGAGGATACTGTATCGCTGGCTTCGTTTAGCTCTAAACGAGTGTTATCTTGTATACGCATGTACATGTTGCTGTCATCAGGCTGAAGGCGGCTTAGTAGTTGCCGGTCTCGACAGTTCCAGCTCCAACTTCCTCAGCAGGCGCACTGGAAACCGTGATGCGGCTTTCAACAACGACGGGGGCGTCCGTGCCGGTGATGTTCGCGACTGGAGGCGGGAGGCCGAAGCTATCACGGCCAGTATCAATCGTGAACACCGCGCAGAGCGGGTGCGTGATGTTCTTGTAGACGTTGCACCAAGTGTCAGGCTTGATGGCCACCACGTAGCTGTTGTCCTCTGTGATCTTCTTCAAGCCGCTGCCGATCTGCGGGTCGTAGATGCTCCAGTCGGCCGTCGTAAGGGCAAACGACACCTCCTGGGACTCACCGGGTTGCAGCTCAATCTTCTTGAACTTCTTCAACATCTTCACCTCCGGAACGGAAATCGTGCGGTACGGCTGCGTCAGGAACAGCATGACCGACTCCTTGCCAGCGCGGGTGCCCACGTTCGTGACTGTCACCGTAGCGGTCACCGTGGCATCCGCACTCGTGATCGTCGTCGTGTCCAGAGTCACCGCCGAGTAGTTAAACTCGGTATAGCTGAGACCGGCACCGAAGTCCCATTGCATCCAGCAGTGGTCGTACGCGCACTGGGTGTTAACGCGGTGGAAGTACGGGATGGCAATGTTCGCCGGGTCCTTCGGGTAGGTGATCGGAAGCCTCCCGCTGGGGTTCACGTCGCCGTAGATAATCTCAGCCATCGCCTGGCCGCCCAACTCGCACGGCAGCATACCATCGATAAGAGCAATGGCAGTGTCTGGGAGCGAGCCAAGCAGACGCGGGCGGCCCTCGAACAAGACGATGATGACCTTAGTTCCCGTGGCAGCAAGGGCCTCGACGTACTCGATTTGTCCTGCAGGGAGGGCCAGGTCGTCAATGTCTCCAGGCTTTTCGGTGTACTGCTTCTCGCCGATCACAGCGATGGTGTACTCGTGCTGGCGGGCAAGCTCCACGGCTATGGCGAGGTCCGCCTCCGAGTACGTGCCGTTCTCGTACAGGCCGTTGAAGTAAGCAAACGAGTCGTTGCCAACCAAATCTTCAAAGCCCTGCCGCACCGAGATCCCGTTCGGGAACATCTCGTTGCCAGAGTATCCTTGCCATGCAATGCTCCACCCACCACACTGGTGGCCGACGTTGTCAGCCGAGTGGCCCGTGAGGAAGACAGAAGCTTCCTTAGGCAGCGGCAAAACGCCCTCGTCGTTCTTCAGAAGAACAATGGACTCGCGGGCCAAGTCCAGCGCGACCGCCTTGTCATCGTCGTTACCGACGAGGAACTCAAACTCCGCACCAGGGACTGAGTTCTCGTACAGTCCAAGCCTGAGCTTCGTCTTCACGACGCGCTTAGCAGACTCACGCAGGCGCGTTTCGTACTGCGGGTAGCCCACGAGCATGTTCTCGGTGTAGTTGATGAACGCCGTGTCGTTCGGGACCATGCTGATGTCGAGCGACGTGTGCGTGAGGGACAAGCGCACCGCGTCCTCGTACGTCTCGGCGACGCGGTGCCAGTCTTTCAGGTTGTTGATCTCGGCCCAGTCCGACACGAGCAACCCGTCGAAGCCAAGATCCGATCGGAGCAGGTCGTTCAGGATGCGCGGGTTGGCGATCACGGGCTCACCATTGATCGAGATGTAGTTCTCCATCGTCGACATGGCGCCGGCATCCATGGCAGCCTTGAACGGTGGCAAGAAGTAGTTGAGCAAGTCGAAGTCGGCCATGATAACGTTGTCGCGGTCGTGGCCCGACGGTGTCTTACTGTAGCCGATGAAGTGCTTCATGCAGGCCGCGGTTTGGTTGTAGCTCTGAAGGCCGCGGACAAGCGCCTCGCCCAGGACAGTCACGAGGTACGGATCCTCGCTAAAAGTCTCGTAGGTGCGAGACCAGAGCGGGTTCTGTGAGATGTCGAGGATCGGTCCAAAGACCCAGGGGATGCCGGCAGCTTGAGTGTCACGAGCAGTGATCTGACCTGCCTTGTGGACCAGGTCGGGGTTGAAACTCGCTCCGCTGTTGATCTGCTGGGGGAAGATGACGGCACCAGTAACGTAGTTGGCACCGTGCACCGAGTCGAGGCCGTAGATCATCGGGTGGCCTCCGTTCTCCTCCATCGTGATCTCCTGGATACGCGTCACGATAGCGCGCCACTCCGTCGCGGTCCACCCGTACTTCCCGTCGAGAGGTTCGTCCCAAATGGTGTTGAGGTACGAGCCCACGTACTGCTGCGCGTAGGCACGAACCTTGTCCTCGTTCAACGTGTTGTCTTTGTTCAGGACGGTGCTGATATCGACCTGCGTCATTTGGCCGATCACTTGCGCCGTAGAGAAGCCATCGACGATGGTTTGTGCTTTGGCGTCGTACGCGTCGGCGTTGGCCTCCACGCCAGCGAGAGTCGCCGCTGCAACGAGGCCGCCAGCAGCGATCCAGCTTGTCCACATCAGATTCCGCGTGCTTCGAGAGGTTGGCGCTTGTAAAGAGGGAGAATGGCCCTGTGCTCGACAGGGAGGAAATTGAAAACTGAGGAGAGACTTTGCCTTTCTCGCTGGGTTGGCGGAACCAGACGAAAGATGTCGGCTCCGGTGTCCGTCAGATAGGATCAAGGTATACCGTGCCGGTTGCTGGTGCAAAAGCGATACCATGGGGCTCAGCTTGCGGCTTAGATCGCGTTTGCCGCACAAGTGAACCCCTCCCCCCAGCCAAACTGGTCAATCCATCTGCGACGAGCATCTTTGCACTCTGACTCCTGAGCACAAGATCTGACGAACACCAGCCTGGATCTCTCTCAGCCATGAAATCGCCGCAAGCAGGACGGAAAGGATATTAACTTCGGCGCGAAAACGAGTTTCTGACGAAGCTTCACACTATGAGTACCAGTTGAGCGGGTGCACTTGCTTAAAGGGGTTAAGAAAAAAACCAAGAGGTGGCTGCCACAACTAGTACTGTAGCATTTTACTTTAAAACTGGTACTAGCAATGGCAAATGGCAATTGTAGATTGTAATAGGGGACAGGACGATATCCGGCAGCGAGACTATCGTGGACAGCACACTGGAGACGCTTCTTTTGGATAGACACTTTCCAGCGACCCGGCTTCCAACTCGCAAAGCGTATTATAGCTGGAACAAGCTTCGTGCGTCAATCGTCTTTCCAGACGCATAGTGCAGCCCTTCTGTTGGCTTTTCGCAGCGCGAAGTCGCCGCGACTGCCAGAAGCTGGCAGGTTGTCAACACCAGCTGGAGTTTTCAGCTTCAACTGAGGTGTCATGGAATGCCGGTGGTCCCATCGATCTAACTAACGACATCGCTGCCATAAATTGGTTTGCAATGGACCCATGTCCAAGTTCAGCGTGCTTGCTGCAATGAGTTTGGATCTACATAGCAGCAGCTTCTTCATGAAATCCCAAAGAGGTGCCAATCATACAGGAAGATTTGGTGTTGATTCAACGATATCACACAAATTACAGGGCACGTAGGCAGCCAGATTCTAGCTACATCAACGGCGGCGCGAGGTCGTGCCGTTGATGCCGAAGTTTACGGTGCCCGTGTCGAGCGTGAACTGGGCGCAGAGGTCGTTGGTGATCGTGTTGTACACGTCGCAGTCTGTGTCCGGCTTGATCGCCACCACGAACGCGCCGTCCTCTGCAACCTGGTTGAAGCCGCTGCCGATCTGCGGGTCGTACACGCTCCAGTCGTCCGCCGTAAGGGTGAAGGTGACCTCCTGGGTGATGCCAGGCTCCAGGCTGATCTTCTTAAACTTGCGCAGCATCTTGACCTCGGGCACGGAGATCAAGCGGTACGGCTGAATGACGAACAGCATCACGGTTTCTTTGCCCGCGACCGACCCCGAGTTCGTCACGAACACTGACGCAGTGAGCGAGTCGTCCGGCCCAGACACCGTCGTCTTACTCAGCGTAACTGCGGAGTAGGTAAATGTCGTGTAGCTGAGCCCGGTACCAAAATCCCATTGCATCTCGCAGTCGACGTATGAGCCGCTGTCGTCGACGCACTTGGTCGTCACGCGGTGGTTGTACGGGATCATGACGTTGGCCGAGTCCTTCGGGTACGTGAGCGGCAGCCTACCGCTGGGGTTCACTTCACCGTACAGAATCTCCGCCGTAGCCTGTCCGCCGAGCTCACATGCAAGCAGACTGTGAATTACAGCACTGGCCGTGTCGGGAAGCGTATCAAGCAGGCGTGGACGACCTTCGAACAGAACGAGGACCACCTTGGTGCCCGTGGCAGCAAGCGCCTCGACATACGCGATTTGGCCGGCGGGGAGGGCCAGGTCGTCAATATCGCCGGCCTTTTCAGCATAGGTGTCCTCGCCAACGACAGCGATAGTGTATTCGTGCTGGCTTGCGAGACTCACGGCTGTCGCGAGATCCTCCGCGGTGTAGGTTCCATCAGCATTCAGTCCATTAAAGTACGTGAACGAGTCGTTGCCAACAACAGTCTCCAGCCCCTGGCGAACACTGACGCCGTTCGGGAACATGTCGTTTCCCGAGTATCCCTGCCATGCAATGCTCCACCCACCGCATTGGTGGCCAACGTTGTCAGCCGAGTGGCCCGTGAGGAATACGGACGATCCGTTGACGAGCGGGAGGGTGTTGCCATCGTTTTTCAACAGCACAATCGATTCACGCGCCAAGTCCAACGCGACCGCCTTGTCATCGTCGTTGCCAACGAGGAACTCGCTGTCGGCACCGGGCACAGGCGTTTCGTACAACCCAAGCTTGAGTTTCAGCTTGATAATGCGCTTGGCCGAGTCACGCAGTCGGCTTTCGTATTCAGGGAAGCTGTTGAGCATTTCCGCTGCGTACGTGATGAACTCGGTATCGTAGGGAACCATGCTCATATCGAGTGCGGTTCTCGTCAGCGACAAACGCACGGCCTCCTCGTACGTGTCGACAACACGGTGCCAGTCCTTCAGGTTGTTGATCTCAGCCCAGTCGGTGACCACGACGCCGTCGTAGGCAAGATCGCTACGAACGAGGTCCTCGAGGATTTTAGTGTTCGCCACGACGGGGATACCGTTGATGGAGATGTAGTTTTCCATCGTCGACAAGGCCCCCGCTTTAATAGCAGCCTGGTAGGGCTGGACGAAGTAGTTGAGCAAGTCGAAGTCAGCCATGGTAACGCCGTCTCGATCATGTCCCGTGGGGGTCTTCGAGTAGCCCACGAAATGCTTCATGCAGGCCGCCGTTTGGTTGTTGCTCTGCAGACCGCGGATGACCGCGTCGCCCATGACGGAGCACAAGTACGGGTCTTCGCCGAACGTCTCGTAGGTGCGAGCCCACAGCGGGTTCTGCGCGAGGTCGAGGATGGGTCCAAACACCCAGGGGATCCCAGCAGCCTCGGTGTCCCGGCCTGTGATCCGACCGACTTGGTAGACCAAGTCCGGGTTGAAGCTTGCTCCGCTGTTGATCTCCTGCCCGAACAGGACCGAGCCAGCGACGTAGTTGGCGCCATGCACCGAGTCGAGGCCGTAGACCATCGGGTGGCCTCCGTTCTCCTCCATAGTGATCTCCTGGATGCGGGTGACGATGGCGCGCCACTCCGTCGCGTTCCAGCCCCACTTGCCGTCGATCTCGCTGCCCCATGGCGTGTTGAGGTACGACCCGACGTTCATCTTGGCGTACGAGCGCACCGCGTCTTCGTTCAGCAAGTAGTCGCTGTTGAGCACTTGGGTGATGGTGATCTGGGTCATCTGGCCCAGCACCTCGGCGGTGCCGAAGCCGTCGACGATAGCTTGCGCTTGCGAGTCGTACACATCGTCACCAAGATTGCGAGCGTCGACCGGGAGCGCGGAGAATGCGGCAACGCAGCCGAGAACGGCGGCCCACGACGTCAGCATGGCGGTTGGAGGTTGCGCTGCCCCGGGGAAGTTGGGAAGTGCTTCGACCTGGGATCGAGGCACCAATGCAGAAGCCGGTGGTTGAGCTGCGTCAAACCGATCCTTCGCCTGTCTGTCTGCGTAGGGGGAGACGTGAGACGCACGTGGGCATTGCCCGCGGTTGAAGCTGCCTCGCCGATCCGCGCAGTGCACTAACCTGCCTCCGAGCCGTCATCGCTTGATATGATACACTGTACCTTCCATCTGATACAGCGCGCTAGTCGCGGCGCGACAACTAGCGATATCAGCTTTTACAGGATGCATAGTGAAAGTAAGATATTCGATTACGTACGATATTCAAAAAGAGAGGGAAAATAGCCACTTCAACTTTGTCAACACAGTGGACCTGCTTGGTAGCTGAGGCCATTCCGACAATTTGTGACCTATGCGAGGAGATCACTTGCTGCATCTCTTACGGTGATCCCGTATCGGATTGAATCTCGACGTGCATGCTCGCGTCGAAGGAAGGCAACAGCGACGGTAGTGGTTTAGTACGGCCAGCAATGCCTGCTCCTAGCTCTTCCAGCAAGAAATCAAGTGTGGCGCTCGTGGTGGGGTGGGACCTTATCCTGCAACTGTTCGCCAGACGCAGACGCTGCTTTGGTCTACTCGACACTGTCGAGCGCAGCGTGGCAGTGACTGCGCGCACACTGCAGTCGTTGCCAGCGACGCTCTTGGTTTAGCGGTGTCAGCGACAGCAACTTCCCCTGTGCGACGTAACATTCTGGTCGTCCTGCCTTCCAGTGCTCGACCAACAACAACTTGCTGGCATTGCTGAGGTCACCAAGTATGGCATGCGTGTACACGATCGATCTATGTCTGGCACAGCTGGTTGCACTTCAAAGGTTGAAGTGAGCACCACCAAGCACGTTCCTGCGGGGTGTACACGCCACCGCCTCCGTGCGTTCATCTGGTCGGGGACCTAACAACGACCTGTGAATCGCAGGCTGCGATCGCTGGAGCACTGGAACAGTGCACCCCAACAGTCCACCAACGCGACGCTAAGAAGCAGACTAAAAACCGTTTCCTCGACAAAGTGTAACCACCCAACCACAACACGAGCTGAGACCATGACCTGCTCAATTTGAGATCGCACCGGCGTTAGCTTCCCCTCCACGGAACGGAACGGAAGGCTCGGGTTCTATGATGAGAGACGTGTCCTGGAGCCTGATGGAGCACAATCTGCAGCTCGTCTTCCTCTTCACGGTGATCTACTCGTCTGCCAGCAGGTACACAGTATGCCACCCCGGCGACTGACCGACCTCCTGCTAGTGCTGACGTTGCTGTCTTAGTATCATCTCGCAGCAGGTTCTGTCCGGCTACGTCTACGTGCTGACAGCCTCGAATGCCCCTGTGGGCTTCGTGAAGGGCATCCAGGGGTTCGCTCAACTACTGTGTGCATTCCCGGCCGGGTATGCAGCCGACTGCACCCGTCGAGATCGCATCCTCGTGATCGCCGGCACTATCGGCGTCGTAGCTTCGGCACTGACCGCCGTGGCGTTCGAGCTGGGGAGTGTGCTCCTCATTTACGTAGCGTTCGGGTTATGGGGAGTCTTCACCGCCTTCCAGAGCTCAGCAATGGAGGCGCTGTTTGCTGACTCCGTCCCGAAGGGCCAACGATCGGCACCGTTCACACTCAAGTACGTCATGCGCAACGTCGCGCTCGTACTCGGACCGTTGAGTGCCATCTTGCTACTGTGGGAGTACGGTGATGCCTGGACACTTGCTGCGTTGCGACCTGTTCTTGTGTTTGGGGCGTTCATCGCAGCCGTCTCGATGCTGCTGCTCTTCCAGTTCAACGACGACCTGGCGTTTGAGAACCGGCGATACGTGCTGGCCATTGAGCGTGAGCTCAGTTCCATCGAACGCAACTTCACATCCGAGTACAGCGATCGAGAGAGCTCCTCCTCGGAACGTGGTGGGGGGTACTCTCGCATGCAGACGCCGTCGTCCACAAGCGAGTTCTCTCAATTGCTGCGATCTTCACGAGTGCCGTCGGTCAATAGCGGGTACTATCTTGCTGCTCCACTACAGAGCGATGATGGTGATGTCGTTCCGGTACGCCCCGTGATGGCTTGCTGTGGAGTGTTTGACACTGCTCATGTGCCTTTTTTGCTGTTTGTGTCGGGCTTCCTGGTAAGCAATGGGACTGGACTCGTCACGGCTTTCTTCCCACTCTTCTTGTACAAGGAGTATGCTCTCTCGCCGGTGCGAGTCCAAACACTATTTGCATTGCAGCCGCTGGCCATGGCGCTGCTGTCGTTCCTATCGCAGATGGCATCGAGAGCTGCCGGTCGAATGTCAATGGTCGTAGTTACCCGCGTACTGGGCACTATCAGTTTGCTGCTAATGGCAGTCTCACGGGACGAGACGGACCAAAGCGTGCTGTTCATAGCTCACGGAGCCTTGATGCAGTGTACTGAGCCTCTGCGGCGATCGATCCTCATGGACTTCGTGCCCAAGACACACCGTGCGCGGTGGAACTCACTCGAGGGATTGACACTCACCTCTTGGCCTGGCAGTGCTGTTCTTGGTGGGATCATAGTGGACGCCTACGGCTACCGACTGTGCTTTGTGGCCGCAGCACTGGCATATATATGCGGGCTCGCGCTCGAGACTATGCTCATTCCACTAACAAGAAATGCTGCTGAAACTCTGGAGAGTCTGAAGCCGCACACAAACAGCGTCCAGATGTATTCTTAAAGGTTAATGAACGACTAAATCCCTTGTTACACTTTCCTATCTTGTCCACGCTGTTGAAACAAGTGCCAACGTGAGCGAAGGAGATCATCCTCGACTTGCTACAGAAATGTGGTATTTCAGGAAGACTCTTTTTGTATTGAACTGATCAACGAAAAAGTGGACCATTACCGGCTTCTGTTGGCGTTCAACTGCAAGTCCCAAGCGAGCATGTTCGCATTCGGCTTGCTCGCGATAGAGGAGCTGTCGAACTGCTTGTTTATTCTTTTTTGTGGCGATTTGGGTAGCTTTTCTCGTTTGTGTACATGTAGCACTCGGGGTCAGAACAACATCTCAGAAGTCAATATATTAAAAAAAAGAAAAGAAAGGAGTCATTTGCCTGGGCGAGAGAAGATTTCGCCATCAACCACGTCTTCTAGTACTTCTACGAAGTATTATTTTACCTTAGGTACTCACTTTCGCCTGAGAACATGGTCTGCCAGAGCGTTCTCAATGTACTCCCGGTTGACAACCGTGTTCTTTACCCCGTGAGCGATGAGGAAGTTTGTGAGGGCACGTACATTTTTGGGGTCGTACGATGCGCCATCCTTCAGCTCCAGAGCAATCTGCGTACACAGTTGGAGTCGAGTCAGCTCACACTTCGGCGTGGAGGCAGGAGAGCGCTTTGTTACGGCAAAACCTCGGACGTTATGCGTCAGTCCTCGGAGCATTTTGTTCTTGACCTCAATCGGTGCTGCGTGTGAGACGCGGATCACGACGTCGCGGTCTGCTTCAACGTAACGCCGCACCACTTGCCTCATCTTCACGTCTGCTCGGGAATTATTTGAGTAAACTTCCTTTGTAAACTCCTCGATCACTGTGAATGGATCGTCAAGATTCTGTCATCAAAGCAACATTTCAGACGTTAGGAGGTTCATCAAAACACATTCCGAGCATTGTGGTAACATCCCCACCTTGGCCGATTTCTCGTATAAATTACCGTATGCCATGTGTTTCTCCGCCCCCCTAAAATATTCCCATGAAGCTTGTGCCGTGTCTTGCAATCCAAACGGCAGGTCTTTATACGTGAAGAACTCGAGGTATTTCCCGTCGACACCTTCACGCATATGCACGTCCTGACTCGGAATGCTCATGCCCGGCACCCCATTCGCCGCGAAAACCGCGTCCATATCTCGATAGGCCCCGTCAAGGCGATAGAAAAGCTCCCGAAAGTCCCCCACGTCCCCGCAGAAGTCCGACACATCGATGGTCGGATGCTCGACGCAACACTGATTGATCAGCGCCGCACACTCGTTATTCTACAATAGAATAGAAGCAAAACAACCACCAAGTTAGCAACAGCAATTCACCAGCCTTCCCACACACCTGGCAGCCAAGCATCTCACCACTTGCCGAGTCCGCTTCCGCACCAGCGCGCCCAAACTGTCCGCGACCATCCTCTGTCGCTCCACCGCGAGCTTCAGCCTCACGTTATCGCACTCCGCCTGCTCTCTCCTGCGTCGTTGTCTCGTGGCCTGCTCCTGCCATAAACTCGGTCTCTCGGTGGTGGCTGGATGCGGCGCAATCAGCGCCTGAGCCCCGTTCTCCTCCTTCTTTTTCTTGTTCTTGCGTTGGCGCTGCAGCACCAGCAGGTCGAGCTGCAGCTTCTCCATCTGCTCGCGCAGGAACGCGACCTCCCTCGTCTGCTCGTTGCGCGAGCGGTTCGGGTCGCTGTAGACGCCGGCCTTGCGCAGCAGCCGCTTCTTCTCGGCGCGCAGGCGGCGCTTCTCTTCGTTCGACGGCGGCTCTAATGCAGCAGCGATATCCAGCGTCCGAGGGGGAGTTGGCGCCAATTCCTGGGGTCGTTGGGAGGACGACACGCCCGCCGATACATTCACACCGCCAGCGTCGAACTCGAACTCGTCCAGGAACGACAGCGCGGCCTCGACGACGCTGGTGTCGTCCGCCTGCTGGAAGGACGTCATACAGGGGAGTGCGTATACATACAGTATGTATGTTGTCAACATAGTAAGTATACGTGGTGGGGTCCACATGGAGAAAATTCGATCTGAGGCTCGGCCGTACGTCACTTTTGATCCACCGACGCCCCGAGCGGACACCACCATGTCGGCTGTGCCTCCGACGAGCGCCGCGAACCTGAACGTGGGCTGGGACCCGTCCCCGCTCTCCTCCGACTTTGACGCCAACTCGCTCATCGAGCGCACGCAGGAGGTGAACGTGGACGTGAACGACTACTCGCGCTTCAAGGACATCGGCAAGGACCTGGAGGACGCGACGAAGGAGACGCCCGCCAAGGTGGCACCTGCCGCTGCGGCGTCCGAAGCCAAGTGCCGCAACTGCAGCAATCCCGGCGCCAAGCTCAAGTGCAGCGTGTGCAAGAAGGCCGTCTACTGCGCGCGCAAGTGCCAGGCGGGCGACTGGCAGTTCCACAAGCGCACGTGCAAGAAGCCCGAGCCCCCCAAGAAGCCCGAGCCGCCGCGTCGACCGCCCACCAAGAGCGCCAGCTCGTCGACGTCGAGCTCTTCGGCGAAGAAGACGACGTCCTCGACGTCTAGCAGCAGCAAGGCCAAGGCTTCGAGCAGCTCCGGTGACTCGTCCGTCGTCGTGGCGGACGAGCTCGACCTGCCCGAGGACATGCGCGGATACAAGAACGGTCTGCCGTACTTCCACCGCGAACTGTCCAATGAGGAGAAGAGCCTAATTGGAGATATTGCGCCCCAGAAGATCGAGACCAAGCCCGCGGCGGTGAGTGAAGACAAGGAGAGTTGAGGTGGAGAGGGGGTGCACGTGGACTGACGGCTTTTGCGACTTTGTAGGCGGCTCCTGTGCAGCATGACGGCTCTGCGTGGAACACGGCCGGCACGTTTGAAGAACGAGTGGTGACCAAGTGGGCGGAGGAGAAGTGGAACGAGCTCTTCGCGGGCGCGACCTATTCGGAGGGCCACCTGCAGGCGACTCTGAAGGCGCCAGAGAAGATCACGGGTGACGCTAGCATCTGCGTCGTGCGAGGCAAGAAGCGGTATCTGTTTGACTTCAACTTCAAACTGCCCTTCGAGGTGTCCATTAGCGGCGGCAGCACCTGCAAGGGCTCGTATGAGATGAACGACATCTCGAACGATGAGGACTACGAGGTACGACAGCTGCATGTGTCTGCTTGGACTGCGCATTGTTTTCTGTCTGGCTAAAGCGTATATATTGTTGTTTTACCCTCTGTAGATCTCGTGCAGACTGGCCAAAAAGCCGAGCAATGCCAGCGAGCAAACTGCCGTGCAGGCATTCGTCGCGAAGAAGAACAGCGGTCTGCAGAAGGAGCTTGTGCGACTCATCGTCGTTTTCGCAAACGAGTTCCAGCAGCAATAGAAAGTGTAATCAAGGCAAGTCAAACCGTGTTTCACACATTGATTAGCTAGCTACTCAAAACATAGGCCGACAAGGAATACTGCACAACCATGCATAAAATGAAAGCACTGTGTATCGTTTGCCTTCAACCCTTCAGTGGCCCGCCAAGTTCCATCAAAGCTCCGAGTACAAAACCTGAGGCGCCAATTCAGGGCTGATGGCATGCTCCGACGCAAGGCTCTTACGGGCAGCGACCATGCCCATGTGGCAGCTCTGGAAAATATCGTGCCCTTCCAGCAATCCGTACACCGTTCCGCCAACCATGCTGTCGCCTGCAAAGCACCAATAATCCACTCAGGTTAGTCTCGACACAATAATTACATATGAGGAATCGGCAATTCTCGCTCGTACCAGCTCCAGTGCAGTTCGTAACGGGGATTTCCATGCCGGGAATGTGAACCATTGTGACGGAGTGGCCGCCATGGACATGGTGCATGCCCCAAATTTCTAAGTCGAAGTAGCAGTCTTCCACAATCTCCCGCAGGTCACCCATAGACACGTTAATAGAGGCAACCAGGACACCATGCTTGCCCAGAGTGACCATGACGTGCTTAGGTTTCTTAGTGTCGCCATCAGCCATGGCGAGCAGCGCTGTTGAAACCAAACCAGGACTCATTATCAATACTGTACTGTACAAGTCTGCTCGACAGCAGCAAAACGTACTTGTGATGAGGTCGTTCTTCAGCCGTGTCATCTCCTCCTTGGGGATAATGCCTGACTCCTTGGTGAGTGGGAAGCGCTCATGCACATCAGCGTTCTCTGCACTCACGCCTGCCTCCTTAAGCTGTTGGCGAATGGCCTTGCTGATCGCGTGCAGCTCGTCAGCGTTCGGAGACATGTACTTCATGGAAGACACGCTGCCTCCTTCCACAACTCGGAGCGCTTTTTGCACAGATGTAGGCTCATACCAAGTGTCCACCCCTAGGTCAGCACTTCGTTTAAAGAGATCTCCTATCGTAGCTGGAGTTAAGTTCCCGTCCGCGATCACAAGCTTTGCGTTATCAATCGCCTTGTCGGAGATGGTCTTGCTTTCCTAGCATGAAACAAGTAATCCATGCAAAGGTACACATATGTTGTTAGGCACACCGGCAGAATGAACGATAGCCGCTGGAACACGGCACTAACAATCGACTCAAACGCGCTCATATCCGCAATCGCCGCGTCCATGTCTCCAGTGGAGTCAAGGACAGCAGAGTACACAGCCGTAGACAAGTTGTCGGAAATGTTGATACCACTGGTGTCCATGCCAAGCTTCTTCAGATTTTCCAGGAGAACTGAGCCCGACGCATCATTCCCGATGGACGACACGAGTACAGGATCCAGCCTGAGCCGATGCAGACATTCAGCAATGTTTCTTCCAACACCTAGTGAACAGAGCAAGGGAGGTGTTAGTTCAACAAAGATCCATAAGATTCCAAAGCCAACGTCGACTAATTTTTCACCTCCGCTGGACTGCTTGATGGTTCCGATATTGGAGGTGCCGCCGATAAGTGGCGAAGCTGAAGAGCTAATGATGTCGAGCACGATACCACCGACAACAAGAACGCGCTTACCACTACTGGGCCTTGCGGGGGAAGATTTCTGTATGCCAGTTCAAATTGTTAGAATCAGCAGCAAGAACCAAGGCACGAACATGAACCTACCGTTTCTGGCAGGGAATAAACAACGCTCGACTTGACTGCGTGATCGAACATATATCCATTTTCCAAGTCAAACAGTGCGCATGCTATCTACAACATTAAAACATGGAAAACAAGTCAAACTACTGTCAGCAAGTACCTCCGAAAGGCAACACAAAACCTGATCAAGAAGTATACCTGACTGCCAACAGTGGCGTTGTTGTTGACTAAGTCAATGTTAGATTCCAGTGAAACACCCTGCGTGATCTCATTTACGCGCTTCAGCAAGTAGGGCGTGACAGCCTGACCGTGGATGTTCTTCTCCACAACCTCTTTTAGTCCAAGCTGGTACACAAAATCAATTACAAGGGTTTCATAAGGTTAGTCAAGTCCGGGTCATCAGAGAAACTAACGATAGCACTCACCTCAATCGCCTCATTGATGAGCTCCGAAGGCACAGGCTTTGGGTTTGGGACAGCGATAATGTGGCCATTCGGTAGCTCCAGTGCCTCGCTCTCGTGGATCAGGCGTGCAATGTCCTGAGGCGTGTCTCGGCGCAGATGAGCCTTCTCGCCGCTGTCTTGCGTAAAGAAAGCAGGGAACTGGTCCGTCTTGTACCCGATCACCGGCACACTCTACAACATCAACAGCGTATCCAAGGAAACAAAAAAGTCAGTCCCGCCAATTTTCAACCTCATCGCCGGCTGACATTCATCCTACATGGGTCTCCAGGAACTCCAACGTGCGCGGGATGTCAAGGATGGACTTGACACCGGCACACACCACCGCCACGGGCGTGCGCGACAGCTCCATCAAGTCCGTTGAGATGTCTGCAGCACGTCAAACCATCACCATCTCAAGAAGAATAGCAGCAACTTATAGTACAACGCACCCATGGTCTCCTCACAGAAGCGATGCACGCCTCCAATGCCTCCCGTGACGAACACCTTGATGCCAGCCGCACGGGCGATGCGCCTGCATCAGAACAGCACCAACCCTCCTTCAGTCCCCCGACCACTACTCGATTTCCCCCTGAGCCGACGCACATTGTGCTGGAGACGGTGGTGGCACCCACCACCTTCGTGTCCGTGACCGCGGCCGCGATGTCCCTCGTCGAGCACTTCTTGGCGCCAGCGCCGAGCTCCGCCAGCCGCGCCAGGTCCTGCGCCGCCAGCCCCACCTTGAGCGCGCCGTCGGCGATGCAGACCGTGGCGGGGCATGCCCCGTGCGAGCGCACGACCTCCTCCACGTACTGGGCCATCTGCAGGTTCTGCGGGAACGGCATGCCGTGCGAGATGATGGTGGACTCAAGCGCCACCACGGGCCTCTTCGCGCGGCCGTACAGCGCCTCCGACACCTCCTCGCCCAGCGCCAGGCGCTGGCTCAACGCCGAGCCGCTGCGTCGCCACATGCTGCGGTCTGAGTCCGCGCGCGCTTGACCTTGACACTCCAGGCAGCGAATTCGATAGTGCTGGCGCGTGATACCGTGAGTGAGCTCTTCAATGCGCGTCACGGGTGCACGTTTTATGCGCTTGTGTTGCCACACGTTTATCATGTGTACCACACCTCAACATAATGTGGTCCACATGCATTACATGTACACCACACCACTCAACGAAGTGCACCACAACGGCCATAGATCCCCACTTGCCCAATCAATCGACTGCGACGATGGGCTTCGTGCACTTGCTGGAGGTGCTGTACGCGCTGCTGCAGCTGTACGCGAGCGGCGCGGCGTCGTCCGCTAGCTTCTCCGACGCCCCCTTCCCGCACCTGCAGCAGCGCCTGCAGCAGACGCTGCGCGCGGTGGCTCTCACGGCCTTGGGCACGGTGCTGGTCCCTCTGCTGCTGCTGTGCCTGCTGCCGCTGCTCTCGCCGCTGTTCTTCCCGGGCTTCGCTGCGTTCCTATTGGTGGTTGGCTCGCTGTGGAGCGCCACAGTCGCCCACCTGACGCTCCGGTACGCGCTGCTGCCCACGCCGAGGCGAGCGGAGCCCGAGCCGACCCGCGGAGGGCTCCAGGCTGCCGTCTGTGCCGTCGTGGACGCCGTGACGCGCGTGCGCGAGCAGCCGCAGCTTCCTGTGCTGCTGATGCTCTGTGTGGTCCACTCGTACGTGTGGAAGCTCGTGCTGTACTACGGCATGGCGTCCAGCGCCCAAGTTGCAGCGGACTTCGGGTCGTTCGCGGTCGCTGGCGGCCTCGTGGCGTTCGTGTCGTTCGTGCTGGTGGAGAAGAGTCTGGCCGAAGATCCGTTCGTGCTGGACCCGCGCGCAGCCTTCGTGGGGGCCATCCAGAGAGATGTGGTGCGTGCAGTGCGGCGCGGAGTGCTGGTGTATGTCGTCGGACGCGCGCTGAGCTGGTTGTTCGGAGGCAGCAGTGGAGTGGAGCTGGACGAGGCGGAACTAGGATTCCTCTCGTTGCATGCATCGAGGGTGACGTTCCAGGTGACGACCAGTGTGCTGGAGAACTTGGCCATCCTGAGTGCAGCTTCCGTGTTCAGGATCTTGCTGTTCCGCGCGAGCTACCAGGTTGTCGGCGGCGCGTTCGGGGATACCAACAACTTGTGGGACTCGCTTGCAGGCGTGAAGCCGAAGGAAGGAGACGTCGCAAGTGCTCTCTTCGCTACAGAAGTTGCAGCGAACCCACAGAATGCCACGCCGCTGGATGAACAGTATCTGCAGGGCCTGCACAAGCGGATGGATGCCGCGGTGAAGCGGATCTCGGATAAGAAGACGCCCAAGGCTCCTGCGGATGCGGAGGACGTGGAGATTTTGGACAGCTTGTTCAAATTCGAAAACTTGCTCACGGGATGCAAGTTCGACGCCGCTGCGCGAGAGACGCTTTTTGCGTCGCGGGATCGTTGGAATGCGCTGTTCAGCTCGACGACTGCGGTGATCGATGGGTTCATGCTGATGTTGCAGCTGCTTAACACGCTGCCCGACAGGAAGGGTAGTTCAGGAGACAACTCTCCTTCTGGCGTGTTGGCCCTTGAACAGTCCGTTGCTGCTCTGCTGCACTTCTTGAGCACACAGCAAGACGCGCACCCGCTGCTTCTGCTGCAACAGTATCCGCACCTGGTAAACCTTCGCATCTCCTCTGCTAGTGTGAAGTCTCCCATCAGGTTCTTCGTCGAGTCAAAGCTGCAGTTCGCGATTCGCCGCTTCCTGATGGAAGAGGCACGCCGGCGCGTGTTCCAGCGCGCGAAGGTTGTGCGCGTGGCAGAATCATTGCTCTGCCACCTCGTTAGTGTGTCGCGTGCGGAGGACAAGCAAGGATATGTTCAGGTACAATTCTGGTTCATCGTGTGCATGTGCGTGAATTTCTCAAACTAACCGTTGTAATTCTCTCTGCGCACTATAGCACACTGTACCTGCAGTGCTTTCGTCGCTCATGGAATGTCGCAATGCGTTGGACTCATACATGGAGACGTGCTTGAAGGAGAGCAGTACGGCCGATGTTTACATGCAAGACGCCACGGCCCTAGCAAAAGGTAAGCAGTGCTGCTGATGCGAGGAACTATCACCGGTTGGCTGATTAATAATTTTGATGTTCAGGAATCGACAGTGGTATTTATCGCATCACAGAGGTATTTCAAGGCGAGTTGTCCTTGTTCGCGTTCCCTCCGGGCGTCAAAACGGCGCTGCGCGCGTACGCAAGCTTCGATGCTTAGAGAATAGTTTGGCGATGACGATTCCACTAATCCAGCGGCGCCATTTGCTGTCCATTACTCATCGGGATTTTGAAAGTCGAAAGTTCCTTTTGCTAACGCGGCGACGAAGTCAATCATTGCGATGCACTATACAAATCAGACAAGGTTCAGGTCAGTCGGGATCATCGAAAAACTTGAAGCAGCGAAACATGTTTTACCTGTTCGTCTACTGGAGCGTCGGAAGGTATCCGCTGCATTGCTTGGATAGCAGCAGCCTGGCAAAGGGCTATCAGCGACGCTGCATTCGCGCCGTCTGTCTCCTCGATGAGTTTGGTGAGATCGACGTCTTGACTCCACGGCATGTTGCTGCGCTGAATCTCCAAAATCGCCTTACGCTCGCTAGCGTTGGGGAGGCCAACATACACTACATTCTCGAAGCGACCTGGAGAGAGAGAGAGCAGGTATCCATTCGAGCACAACAATTAGCGCTTTTAATTGTAGGTGAATCAGCAATAGAGTACACACCTGGCTGGAGGAAAGCAGGATCAATGGCGGACAAAGCATTTGTTGCTGCAAGAACAAAGATCCGACCACCGGCAACACTCGTCATGGAACCAACATGCTCTGAGGAGTCGCCATGAACTTTGCTGTCATCGGATACCGCCTTCAGCGCATCGAGCTCCATCAAAAGCTGAGAAATCATTCGAGACGTTGTCTGTCCAGCCGTGGATCGATTACCGAACAGTGATTGGAACTCGTCGATGAAGACCATGCACGGACTCAGGGCACGGGCGGTGTCGAATGCGCGCGTAATAGCCTTCTCACTCTCACCAACCTCAGCCTTCATGAGGTCACTAGCTAACAGATTCAGAAAGTTGCAGCCACTCGCCTTCGCAGTCGCTTTGGCGAGCATGGTTTTTCCTGTACCCGGAGGACCGTACAGCACCATACCCAATGGCGGTGAAATTCCCATTCGACGGAAGACTTGCGGCTTCTCCAGTGGCCACACAACCATCTCGATCAAATTCTGCTTGACACGCTCAAGACCACCAATATCGTCCCACGAGACGTCTGGGACGGAAGAGCTAAGTGTATCAGCCCCATTGCTGGCACTTGAAATCTCACGCGCTGAGGCAGAAATTTCCGATTCGAGAGTCCCCACGCTCACATTTTGGCTGCCATTTCGTGACAGCCGCTTGCAGATCTGCTGAGCGATGGAAGCAATATTGCTTGGCCTCTGACCGTAGCGAACAGCTAAGGACATAAGGAACTCACGTCGCAGCATGTTCGACGTTGGTAGCAATGACGTTAATAAGTCGATCGTCCACTGTTTGTCAGGAACCTGCTGAACCACAATAACCCCAGGGTTAATATTTCGACTAGAGATACATTCCATTGAGCGACTTACATCGAGGAACACTTCTTCAGTGAAGAGCTGCCGCACTTTAGAATGCAGAGCGCCAAGCACCGACACAGTTCCGATGACGGCAACGCGAACTGAGGCCGCTTTTTCTAAACGAGAAGCAGAACGAGAGTGCCAAATTAAACGAAGAAACGAAAGAAGGTAGCATAGCAACTGGTAAACACTTACGAATACTCTCGAGACAATTGACGAGTCGGCAAACAAGCTTATACTTGGCTTCGTCGAGAGTCATCGGGAACAACAACTCGAGATCTTCCAGTAGCAGCACACAAGGTTGGATCCGCAGCGCAGCCGAAAAAAAGTCTTCTAAACGCAGATGCGGTGACGCTAGCAACCCACCATCCAGCATAAGCAAATTCGCTCCCAATTCCTCCGCAATTTGGTGCACTAGAGTCGTCTTGCCTGCACCGCTCGGTGCGTACAACAACAGCGAGCGAGGGGCGGCAATAGTCTGCGCAGTGCCATCCACCAAATGCATCGAAGTCGCACGAAGCGCCATTGCCACCAACTCTCGGAATCCTCGAGCATGAGCTCCAACCGGCTGGAATTTCCGTTTTTCAGTCGTAGATGTAGCTGACGGCGACGTGGCAGATGGGAACATCAACACCAGCGTCTCGTCCGTCACTAGTCCACCGTCAAACGCCACATCTTCACCGTCTAATCTGTCTCCACTGCATCCACGGAAGTACGCCACATAGCTCCACTCTCCATAGTCCAGTCCGTCGCGCCGCAGAGCAATAGAGCCCGCTCGTCCGGCCAGGATCCGACCACGCAGCAAACTCTTGACGAACGGGAGCGCAAGCTTCTGCAGGTTCTCACCAGCTGGCGCCAACGCCAAGTACTGCACCACTCGGACATCCGACGGCGCAACTGCCTTCACCTCCACTTCACCCCCTGACGTCACCGCATTGCAGCAACCGCTCACGCTCGTGTCCTCATTGCACGACGGCCAGTGGTCAATCCGGAGCTTTGCGCCACCTTCCTCCGCCAGTTTGCCATCGATTTCCAAGCAAAAAACGCGCGGTCGAAGCAGCCCACAGCATTGCAACGAAGCGTAGCACCCCCACGCAGCATTTAGCCCCTTAAACGTCGCTGGAGACACGCACGCAGCGCTGGTGGCGCTGCCCGACGGCGTCACCTCCACCCGCATCAGTCGCATCGCAAAGTGTATCCATGGCACTACCACCATCACCTCGTGTTACTGACGATCTTCTGCTGCGCCACACCAACCGTACACATTCAATCAAGTACCGTTACCATCCCAACAATGACTTGGGTCGTGCCGACAGAGACCGCCGTGACGCTGGGCGAGCTCCATGGCGAGCTGTACAGCGTCTCCAAGCGGGATGACGCGCACGTGGGCGACGACTTCATCCGGCGCGGCGGCTGCGTGTTCCCGCCGGCGCGCGTGGCCAGCTCCAAGCCGCGTCCGTTCGGCCAGGGCGAGTCGTTGACCGAGGAGCAGGACGAGGAGCTCGACTCGGGCGCTCTGAAGCTGCTGAAGCGCGCGCTGAGAGCCACCAAGAGCTTCCTGATGGACGACGAGCTGGCGGTGCTGAACCGCGCGCTGGACGCCGCCGGGGGCGCCGCGCAGAGGCTGCTGAAGGCCGCGACCGGAGCAGACGACGAGGACCTGGAGCCGCTGGACCCGCAGGACCAGGAGGTGAGCAACGGCGAGAGCATCGTGGACCTCAGCTGGCACCCGACGCGGAATGTGCTGGCGGTGGCGCAGCTGGACGGCGTCGTGGCGCTGTACCACGTGGAGAGCGCGTCGTGGGACCACCGAGTGCTGGAGCACCCCAACCAGGTGGACATCGGCAGCATTGAGTGGGGCCAGTTCACGGGGGACACACTGGCCGTGGCCTGCAGAACGGGGCTGTTCTTGTGGAAGGTCCCGCAGAAGGAGACGGAGCCTGTGTTGCAGGAGATCGTGAAGCACCCGAGCAATGCGGGCTTCTCTCAGGTGTGCTGGAACGCGGACGGCAGCTTGCTGGCGGCGTTTGGCAAAGGATCCAAGTCGGTGATCGTGTGTGACGCGATCTTCTCGAGGAAGACGGAACTGCAGAGCCCGTACAAACTGGTGTCGCTGCATTGGTCGCCCACCGGCGAATATTTATTCGTGATCACGGAGTGAGTGTGTACTACGTCAACGTGCGTGCTACTGATCCGTTGTTTTCGGGAGCTCACCAGTATCGATTGCTTGCATTCGTAGGAGTGGCGTGTCGTTGATGTGGGAAACGCTGACATGGAAACGGGAGACGTGGGAGGTGGCTGCAGGGGTATGGGCTAGTTTTCTAGCTTATAGTGTTGGGTTACGCATGTACTAACGGTGCTGTTCTTGTTGTTGTTGTGTATCAGAGCTGTGGATGGTCGAGTGACGGACGGTGCCTGCTTGTGGGTCTGCGTAACAGCGCACTGATGTATCCGTACATCTTCCAAGGCTGCCCTCCTTCGATTGGTAGGTGAAGCAGATGGACTGGTACGTACGATGGCATCAACTAACGCTTGGACACATTGTTGATGGTGCAGACTCACAAATTAGTTCGCCAGCTCTTGATTTCGCTGAGAAGGAGCTCTTTTCACTCGACCGAAGCACCTCTGCGTATGTCCACACAGCATTTTCTCAATAGCCTGGGCACTGATGTATTCGATACTGATTTGTTTTCCTGCGTCTCTTCCACTTCTGTAGTATTGTCGGTGGCAAGGTTCAGAACATCGCATGGGACCCCAGTGGGTCACGGGTAGCACTCACGTATCGGACTACAGCCACCGGTTCCCATCAGGCCGGCACTGCAAAGCTGGTCGCCATCTTCAGCGTGGCTTGGCAGCCGTTCCTGATTTTCACTCGCAGGTTCGTGACTAACTGTTCATACATCACACTTTATCAGCTCAGCGAAACAATCGTACTAACTTCCGGTTACATCTACAGTGGACTTTTGCGGGGGCCTCCGAACGCCGGTGTACCGCGGAAGCTCGCATTCGCTTCGAACTTCAAGCACGGTGCTCTGCTGAGCGTTGCCTGGAGCAGTGGTTTGATCTCGTTCCACCCGTTCTATTTGAAAGACCCGAAGGCGCCGTAGATCCATTGCGCCAGATACCCAAGCAGCTGAAAGACTACCACCATTAAGACCGGGCGTCCAAATTCAGAACATCGCTGTTGTCTTCAAGGTTGCAGCGGTTTCGGTAGTGGGATTTATTCACGAGTTTGAAGTGTGGTGAGCAGCATCGACTGATATGAGCGTCCATGTGAAAGCCCAATGCCGCGCTGGCTGTGGAGATCTCGGGGATCCCGAGCTCGACTACTTCTGTGTAGACTGTCATGGCGACCAGATTGAGCTTCGCCAGCAGGAGGAGATGCGCAAGTACATGGCAAAAGAGTCTGGTGCGACTGCTCCTGTAGAACAGGTATCCTCTACCTCACCACCGTCACCAGTGAGGAAGTATCGCGGACCTCGGCCTGTGGATCATGCAAAAGGTAAAAGAGCACTGCAAATGCCTGAGCAGCTCTCTCTCTGTCTATTCATAATAACGAACGCTTGTGTGATTACCTCAATGTAGCGCTCGACGACTTCTTACACCAGCATCGTGAGCAGGATCCTGATGTTGTCGCCCGTGAGCTGACATTCCTCAAGCGCGAAGTTGCGATTCGTGAGACTAGTAAGAAACAACTGCGGAAGTACATGATCGCAACTGATGAAGAAGAACAGGTGGATCCTAAGGAGTGGGGTCGCTACGAGTTTGGCCCTGCGAAGCGAGTGCCAACTCGAGATGTAGAGGAGGCTGTAGAGCTGGCAGCTCAACTCAAGCTATTCTGTCGGTGGCGTAGGCGTGTAGTGCAAAAGCGCATTGAAGCTAGGCGACAGCAGCTAGATGCAGAACGCCTAGCTCAGAAGAAGCAGAAGAAGAAAAAAGGGATCAGTGTACCCTCACTTTCGTTAAGAGGATCAACGAAGACAGCAGTAGAGCAAGTCTCACCCGTACCGGCGAAACAACCACCAGCCGTAGCAACCAAGAGAGGACCCATACTGAAAGCTTGGAAAAAGATAACCGACAAATGAATTTCGAGTCCTGCAAAAGTGAGACCGTTCGTCTAACCAGGCTTGTTCCCTTTGCCTTGCCACCTACTCGTGAAGCGTGCCTTGAAAATACACGTTACCGTCGAGTAATCTCCACCACCATTGGTACACAATTTAGCAGCATGAAGAGCTCTCGCGCTTCGACGATGCACCACTAAGATCAATCGTCTCCGGTACGTAGCTACAGCAGCAAACATAACAAGCACCACCGTCAGTTCTATCAACGTAGTCAACGCAAACTTCCTTCCCCAGAGCGGCCACTTACATGTCGTCTTCTTGGCCCTTCTGCAACGCCGAGCTGGCGATCGTCTGGAAAGCTTCCTCCACACTCGTCGCTTCCTTTGCACTCGTCTCAAAGTGCTGAATCGGCTGCCCATCACCAAAACAACAGAATCCATTGTCAGCCTCCCAAGTAGCCCCACCGCAAAAGCACTGGACACTAATTTACCTGCTGGACGTTCTTGGAGCGGCACCATTCCTGCGCCTTCTCCTTTTGAACCTGCATCGCGACACAACCCAGTCAGCATCCTCGCTCTTCACCCCATCAAAGCCTCTTCACTCCACTTGTACCCTTCGCTCCAACTGTTTGTCCACTTTATTGCCCAGTACAATGAACGGGAAGGCGTCGGGGTCTCTCGGTCCCGCCTGTGCCAAGAATTCATCCCGCCACGTGTCCAGCTTCTCAAACGACTACACATGTAGCACCACCTCAACAATTCAGTACCCCCACTAGCAATACTATCTCAGTACTGCATCTGCCGACCTTGGGGTTGGTGATGTCGTAGACCAGCACGCAGGCGTCGGCGCCGCGGTAGAAGGCCACGCCCAGGCTCTGGAAGCGCTCCTGGCCGGCCGTGTCCCAGATCTGCATGGTCACCAGCTTGTCGTCCAACATGATCTCCTTGGTGAGGAAGTCGGCGCCGATCGTGGCCTTGTACTGGTTGCTGAACTTCTGGTTCACGTACTGGTTCATCAGCGACGTCTTCCCCACGCTGGAGGGGGAGGGGGGCACAACAATGATACACAGATTAGTACATTTTGCTTTAGAGCTGTCTCCTGACTCTCACAGAGCGGGTTGACGCACCCGCTGTCGCCCAGGATGATCAGCTTGAGCAGCACTTTCTTGCGGTGCGCCATTTGGCTTGGGGCGTGGGCTGGTTCGCTCGGGAATACACGTGCAAGACCAGTAAGAACGCGTGTGACCCGCCTTCTTCGTTTGCTAAATATTGATATCGATGAGCTCCGAAGAAAATCTTTCTCAGGAGTTTTGACCAATGAGATGCAAGTTGAAGCGGACATGGCTACGAGAGAGTACATGTAGTTACGCGTGATAGTTCTTCCTAGCCACTGCTGACTGCTGCTTATAGTAGGCGTCGAGTGGGGACGCCGAAGCGGAACTGGCAGATGGCGGCGTTGCCCCGCGACGTCGTCTGGCTGGGGCCAGTCAGCGTCGAGGAGCTGGACGCGCTCGGGTCGCGGTTGGCCACCTCCGTCTGGATCCGGTTGAGCTCCAGCAGCACGACGGGGTCGCAGTTCATCTCGGTAGCCAAGCGGATCGTCGTCTGCACCGCCTCCAGATCGCTGATGGGCTGCCGAACAGGGGTCGTCGCAGCACGTTGCGATGCACTCCACGTCAACCATGTATCATCCAACGAGCCCGGGTACCCTTGTTCAAATCCAGGGTAGTCTCCAGTAATGTTGTTGTTGTTGCTGCTGCTGGTGCTCGAGTTGTTGCTGTTACGTCGAGGAGCAACCGGGCGCGATGCTGCAGCCTGCGCGTCGAACGTAGTCGATGAGCCCGACGCGTTCTGCACCGAAGACGCATTTTCCACCTGTGCAATGGTATGGCGCGTCAGGTCTTCGGTGCTCACTTGCATGCCCACCGAGCCTTGAGTAGCGTGCAGCGCCGAGTCGGCAAAGTCCGCATCTGTCAGGTTTTCATCGCATGCCTTCTCCGCAACAGGAGACACCATTTCGATTAACCTCATAGGGCTAATGAGCTTCAGACGCCTTAGTAGCGCTTGAATCTGCGCATCCAGCTTCTCGTCCGTGCGGTTGTCCGGGACAATGTCGGCTCCAGTCTCGGTGGCCATCAGCACGCCCACGTTCGCGAAGGAAGCCATGATACGCGACCGCGGAATTTGCTGCCAGCCTTGTGCCACCCACTCGACCACCTTCTGCAGCGGCACGTCATAGATATCGAGCTGTCCTTCCTCTCGTCGGTCTAGCGCGTAGTCCAAGAGCTGGTGGCGGTAGCGGCGCTTTACGGACGCCGCAATCCCCATCTCCAGCGGCCGCACGCACAACTCCCCTGCATGGTTCCGCTCCACGAAGTGCATCTTAACATTCGACAGCGACGCCTTCTGCACGCTCATGGCAGCTACCGAGTCCACGATGAGCACAACGTGGCGGTTGGTCACACGCATGCGCCAATCCAGCGCCATCAGCCAGTCGCGCAGCATCGTCGGCGGTATCCAGGCCTTGTGGTTGCAGGCAAACTGGTACGGTCGTTCTTCTTCGGCATTGGCATTGGGGTCCGCTGGCAACGGGTGCGGCCCCACAAAGAACGGGTTCAGTCTGTCACTGCCATCTGCATTGACCGCCAGCAGCATGGTCAGCTTCTTCTCCGGGTGATGACCCGTGGGCATCGCCTGCCTATCGGGGCTCATAGTGTAGAACAGCCGCGTCTCATGCAGCGAGTAGACGTTCTCGGGCAGCAAGCCCATCACGGCGGCCTTGAGGTGGTCCGGCGTTGAGATGACCGAGGTTTCCGGCGCGAACTTGGGTTTGCCATCCGATTCCTCCTGCACACGCGGAGCGCGTCCCCCTCTGCTGCCTTTGCCCCCTCCGAGGGAGAAGCCGTGCCGGCCCATGAACGAGTGCATCCAGCCATTGGAGAACTGCGGCGGCGAGCTGGTGACGCTCTCGGGCAGCTGCGGGGCCAGCAGCTCGTAGAAGACGCGAGCCTTGTGGCGCACCAGGTCGCCCGGCAGCTTGAGCCTTCGGGCCTGGCAGTAGAGGAACCAGTTGGCCAGCGCCGAGTCCACCTCGGGGCACTTGACGGTGCGCATCTTCTTGTAGTCGCGGCCCTCGCCCGACACGAGCTCGAACTGCGCGCGCTTCTTGAGCATGTAGCTCATGGCGGCCTGCGACGGCACATACTCGAGGCTGAACTGCTCCCTGGCCCACTGGCCCAGCTGCGCCTGCGTGGTCTTGGGGAACTGCCGCGCGTGCAGACAGATGAGCCGCTTCTGCTCGTGCGTGAGGTTGGTGCTGCGCGCCTTGGGTCGCGCCATGCTGCTCGCCGTCCAAGAACAGGAGGCTCGTACTTAAAAAATAAATAACGGGGGAGCCGGCCAGATAAACCACTTGCGTTCAGTATGGGACCCATACTATGGGCCTTTGAATTTCGCGCGCCAATCGTGAGTAGCTACGAAGATCGATCGCGCGCTTTCGATTTCGCCCGGGCTGAGCTGTTTGCCTCTGCTTGAAGCTGGAAGCAGACTTCTTAGAAACACCTCTCTCGTTTTGCATTAATTAAGCAAACTCGAGGGTTAAAAAAGCTGTCGCTGTCGGTGTGTGAAGGTGCCGGCGAGACGTGCATAAGGTTCAAACTAACGTTAAGCGTTAAACTTATGCGTGTTCAGAAGACAGCCCCGCGCTGAAGGTGGGCATTGTTATACGGTGATGCCACACATACTTATCTGCAAGCATCAGTCTGAAAAACGTGAGCTTTAGCTCTTATACAGCACGCCCTTCTGCTCAACCGCAGAACGCACAGCTCAGCATCATTATCAAACAACAAACATGGCCATCGCTGGATGGTGCAACCTGCATGCACCTCCATTTTCCGGGGGGCGACACTTCGGTGGTCGATGGTGGTGTGTGGTCCACATTTCGCGATCTTTCGCGCCGCAAATGGCAATTCCATGATGCCGCTGCAGCTCCGAGCGCAGACTGTGCGGACGATGGATCATTTACCGACGGTGTGTGAACAGGGCAGCCCTCGCAGTCAAGGAAGGCCGCATGCGCATGGGTTGCCTCGCGATGGCACCAGCATGCGTCTGAACAGAGGCACGAAAGCCGTGCTAAATACGCAGACGCTCGTACAGACGAGTCCGTCATGAATCGCTGGAGGGCCACATATTTGGCAGTCGCCACGAAAGCGAAGTCATATTATAATATTATCATGCACGGGCTCTGGTCGAGCGCCGTTTTGGCCTGCTGCGCCAATGAACGGCATCTGCGGCGCCAAGCAGCGACGGCCATTGGCTCGGCGCAACGCGTCACCCGTCGCGTTGCCTTCGGCCGTTGAGATGGACTCTGGGCCACACCATGTTCAAAACGGGCGGGAAACGCTCGGGCGAAGTCGAGGCTCCGCGCGCCATGACGAACTCGGCCGCCTGCTCCGCTCTGGGCGCTTGAACCAGCAGAAGCAACCCACGACAGAGACGCAACCGCAGGAAAGCGCACAAGCACAACGGCAGCGGGGTTGTCCAGTGACAGTCTCCACGACCATCACTGGCAGCAGCAGCCGTCACGCCGCCGCCGCTGGTTGCTTCGCGATCCATTGTCGCGCAAGCTCTGAGAAAAGCTGCACACAACTCAGCGAACCTCCGTTGGGCGCCGCCGCCAGCGCCACCGCCAGCGCCACCGCCAATGCCCTGCCGCAGTGTACATGTACTGGCCGAGCCAAGCAGTATGAACTTCATACTATGAAGGTAAATTTGGTACACATGTATTTGCCTTGTTCGAATTTTTGGCCAATCAGCGCACGCTCGTAACCACCCCGTTTCTGCAGAACGTACGGTACGTTATCAGATGGCCGCTGATTGGCCGGGCGCTGATAAAACAAGGCGACACTTCACGGGCGAGCGGATACCTTTGCCGAAAGAGCATACCCTGCGACATCGTATACAGACCCAGTAAGTCGTTGAGCGTGATCTAACTGTGAAACCCACATAGCTTGCGCCATCGTATTTTGCCTGCGCTCGCTGCTAGCCGCTTACTCGCCGTACTTTCGTATTTTGGCGCCAAGCGGAGACTCGCGGGCGCTGGGCGACAGGGCGCGGCGGAGATGGGAGCCCGTCAACCGCCAGAATGCGCGGAACGAACACGCGTGCGGCCATACTGAAGGCAAGTCGCCCGAAGCAGAGGAAAGATCTCTTTTTCGGGCCACCGCGCCCGAATGCACGCCCTCACAATCCAATTTGCCGTGTTGGCGCCGAGCTCTCGACTGCGGGTCTTCCCCCTTGCATCGCGCGCCCCGACCGATTGAAACGTTCATCTTCAACATGATGTCACAGTTCGGCCTCTCGGGCGCGGGGGGAGTGCAAAGCGCGGTGGCCAGTCTCCGCGAGGACTATTTCGGCTACATTGACCGCGACTGGCGGCTCTGCTGCGGCAAGCCGGACGCCGACGCGCGCTCCGAGGGCTCGGCCCGCACCATGGACGAGGCCACAGACCTCGAGGTGCTGGCCTACATGGCGGCCACCGATGGCAGCTACGTCGATGTGCTCGACGAGTACGACGACGACGAGTGCTGCAGCCCGCGCGCCTCGAACGTGTCGGGTCTGCCGCTCGTGTGCAGCAACTGCGGCGTGTCCTTCTTCTCGCTGCAGATCCCCGACGACCAGGTGGACTGCTACTGCTCGGGCGAGTGCAAGTGGAGCGTCATCATGTACCGGGAAATGGACCTGCGCATGTACGCCATGCGCCGGCCCGTGCGCCGCCACACGGCGCTCGCCTCAACGTGTTCGTCCTCGAGCTTCTACGAGGACAGCGACGACGAGGAGCTGGAGGGCGACAGTCTCGCGTCCTTCAGCCTCAGTGACGACTCGACCGCCAGCTCCTCGTGCAGCTGAAACAGTACACTATACAGTCGCGCGCGCAGCAGTGGAGTATTTACTATTTAAGGTGCCACAGCACTGCGAGAGAGTACGAAGAAGAGAGTAAGAGAGTAAGAGAGAGAGAGAGAGAGAGAGAGAGAGAGAGAGAGACCTGTGTAGTTCATATGCGTGTAGTCTATCGTGTGTATAAGTTTCTTAAAACGGGTAGGTGTACTTATCTTCTTACCGCGTTTGAGCGGTCTAGTCCGTCACTTGTCACTTGCCAACGCCGTTATTAATACCTTCCTGGAGGTGTCGACATGCTTGCTTGCTGCCTTAGCTGCTCAGCATGTCGGTAAAGCTGTTGACACCGCATGGAAAGGACAAGGTCTATAGCGAGATCGATCTTTACAGACGCCCCCACACCAAGGAGACCCCTTCCCTTTCTAGGGTTGCGCGCTTCAGCTTGCACAGCTATTAATCGACGAACGGGGACCCTCGTTGTCAAGTGTGTGTCTTTATTGCACCTATGCAGCAAGTTTAATCGAATTCGAAGGCTCCCTCAACATGACGCAGCCGCCGGGTGTTCGCCATCTCTCGTTGACTACCGTCAGGCGGAGAGCTAACCGACCACTATGCCTCAGGGGCGGAAAGATCGTGCAGCTTACTCGTCGTCATCGTCGTCGTCGTCGGCCATTTCATCCTCCTTGATAGACTGGACGGCCCACTCGTTCACCTCGTCGCGCAGGTTGTCCGGCACCAGGTGGTGCTGCCACTTCGTCTCCTCGCAGATCCAGCTCAGCTCCAGCTCGAACGGGTGGCGCACCTCATCGTGCAGCGTGTTCAGACTACGGCAAGCACAGACACCAACAACCTACGTCAGCTACCACGCTAGAAAGCGGCACCAGCAGAGATCCTTTGCGCCACGTACATCTTGGCAACGTATTTCATGGCTTCGCGGCACGTCATGTCGAAGAGCTTGTACTTTTCGATCTCTGTCTTAGCCGACTGCTGTCCCTTGCCCAGCGCGCAGCCGCGGTAGCTCTGCAAGCATCAAAACAGCACAGCATCACCCCTCTCCAGTTAGCAAAATAACCTGTGGCCTAAGGACGATCTTCTTGCTGCCTGTGGACGTACGTAGGTGACTCCCGAGGGCTCCACCATGTAGAGACTGGACTTCTGGGTGTCCTGGTCGTAGCCGGCGAGCATGATGGCCGTGCCGAAAGGTCGGATGGAGCCGTAGAGCGTGTAGTAGTGCACGAACTGGCCCATGCGTTCCGCCAGGAGGTGCGGCGGGATGGGGCAGCCGTAGTTCTTCTTGTAGTTGAGCGCCTCCTCACGCGCGCGGTTCACGAGCTGGCGGCCGTCGGCCACGAGTCCAGCCATGGACAGCCCCACGTGGCGGTCGATGGCGTAGACGCGGCGGTGCGTACCGGGCACCAGCATCTTGCTCAGCAGCGTCTTCTCCACGCCCATGACGATGCCGTCCGAGCACTTAATGCCGATCGTGGTGCTGTCATAGTGAGTTAACCTCGGGTTAATAACCTGTTGCGGGTTTCAGATATAACCGGGTTATATGGCGCATCCGTTCGTACCCGCTGTTCTCGACGGCCTTCTTGGCGTACTCGACCTGGAAGATGCGGCCCTCGGGCGAGAACGTGCCCGCCGAGTAGTCGTAGCCGGCGCCGGTGCTGCTCATGTTGCGTGTCTAGATTAACCTGCGGGGGTGGAGAAGACACAGTCAGCACTGCGAGAGCGACGAGGAGCAGCCGATCTTCGTCACCTCCGCTGCTTGCTCGGAGCTGGAAAATATCCTCCCTTCCCCCTCAAATCGTATCGGAGGTGACGCGAAGGTCGCAGCAAGATAAGGTGCAAAGATCTTTTTGTTTTCTGCCAATGAAAACGACGTGTTGAGCGAGTACCGTACCGAACGAGGTTAAAAAGCCAAGTTACTATTATAGTGCAGTGTGCTTCAACATTACCTTGGGAGAAGCCAAACGCATTGAGGCGTGCATTTCACCACTTGATCAATGAAAAACGCATCGGCGATGATGCATACGATTACCGTGCACTTTGACTATAACCGCACGATGGTTTGCACCGTGAGGATGCAACGCCAATCGGATCTGGGAACTTGGAGAAGTGTCTCGAGTGTTTCTCGTGAACGCCCGAGCTCACAGGGTAGCAAGCTCAAGTCACTTCATGATGGCGTGGTTATGATACGTGGGTAGTTAAGCTACGATCGGAGGACTCAATCTACACCAAAACTTCACGGTTAATACATTACATATCTTACATTTATGACGCTGCATCAAGGGGCTCGAAGCTGCCGTGTCGCTCTTGCACGAGCCACACGTCGTCAATAACCTCTCCATAGTGCCCACGTGCAGCGGGGTTTTCCGGGTCGGCTTCAACCTGCTGCCAATGCAGGTGCGTGGCATTCGCGACCTCCATGCGCGAGTAGCTGAAAATGTTGTTGCGGAAGGCATCCCAGCTCTCGGCCGGCCGCTCAAAGGCCTTGCGCATGATCGTCGTCAGGTACTGACCCGATGCGCCCGTCAAGATGTGCGTGGTGGCGCGCATGTTGCGGGTACGCTTCCAGGTCTGCGACTTGTACACGTCAAACGCTCGCTCGTAGTTGTGCTGGTGGCCGCAAAGGTACACGTCAACTCCGTGGTTGAAAAGCTGGTCCTCGAGCCTGTCACGCAGCATTGCAGCCTTGTCACCGCAGTTGGTGCTATCGGATGTGCAGTACATGGGGCGGTGTCCGATCACAACGAGCCACGGAGTCTGTTCCCGGTTCGCGTTGGCCTTGGCAAGGTCTCGTTCTAGCCAGGCTTCTTGCCGAGCGATCACGTCGCCGTCCACATCGAACGTCTTTTTGAAGTAAATCTCCGTTGAGATGACCGTGAAGTGCACGAGCCCCACGTCGAACGAGTAGAACCAGTTGTTGGGGGCCTCCTGGGGCTCCGCTTCCTTCGAGTGACCGCCAACGTGGACAGTCTGAACGCCCTCGTTCTCGTTGCTGGGCATGAGTCGGAAGCGTTCCGAGTAGTGGCTGAAGGTGTTGTGCTGCTCGTGGTTTCCAGGGCACACCATGAAGGGCACACTCGCTGCAAAAGGCTCGATCTGCTGCATGAAGATATCGCCGACGTGGCCGTCCATCATGTCCAAGTCGTAGGCGTAGTCTCCGACAGACACCACACCGTCCACGACGCCTTCCGCGACCTCCGACTGCATCATGGGTAAAGTGGCCGCGTTCTGGTAGCCAATGTCTCCCGTGACCAGAAAGCGCGTAGGCTTGGGCTTCTCTCCAGGGAGCAGCGGTGCGGGCGCAGTCTTGGTCACATACGGGATCGACCACGACGAGTACTGAGCATTGCCCACAACGTACGTGTATCTCGTGTCCGGCTGTAGCCCCTCCAGTCTCACAACATGCATCCAGCGCTTGGACTGCGCCTCGCCATCGTCCTCAAACAGCGTCGTGTTGGCCCAGGCCGTCACAGGCGTCGCCTTCGGTCCTTCCACTTCAATGTGAGCATGGTACCCTTTCATTAACGTCAACTGAGCGTCTCCTTCACCGCAAAACGCCTTGGTCATCCACTGCACAGACAAGCTGCCCGGCGTGTGGCCGTACGCCGTGTGGACGTGCTTCGGACGGCACCGTTCGGCTTCATCTCCTCGGTACGGGACGTTGGCACCCAGTCGATGCACCGCCGACCAGCCATGGAAGATCGAGCCGACAGTGAACTCGTACGCGGCGTCTTGCTCCCGTTCTGGGAGGTCGATGCGTGCGGAGTGCGTGTTGAACGTGGCTTCCTCGGTAGTGTACGTGGTTGCCACCTTCCTGACAAAGGGCACCTTGATCTCCCCCATGACGAGCATGGTATCGTTCTCTCCAAGTCGACGGTATCGCACTTCCACGTCCGTGGCCACCTCGTGGCATGAGCGCCACGGGTTCTCGAGAGCGGGGCTGTTGTCGTTCGCCTTCTGCAGATTCACCTTGGGGATGTACGTGCGTCGCGTCGACCATTCCACCACGGCGTGAGAGTCCAGAATGAACGAACGGATGCCGAATGGCACGCAGTTCTCCACCTCACGCTTCTCGAAGTCGTGGGCGTCTTCGGGCTCCTGGTCGCGTGCAGCTTCAGCGGAACGCGATGGACGGTTGGACGAAGTGACACCGAGCGCCACCATCACCAACAGCGGTAGGCTTAACAACAACAACAACAACGGCCGTCGAGGGGAGAGTCGTGAAGGACTACGGTGCAGCAGGTCGTCGAGCGAAGGTGGCTCCACCGGGATGGAGAGGTACGCGCTGGTATGGTGGCGGTCCTTCTTGACGAAGGACTCTGTTACTTGGTTCTTGGTAGCCGGCATGTTTCAGAATGAAAAAAGGCAAAGAAGGCCTTGACGAGCGACTGCAGAGGGGAACAACCATGCATTCCTCATGAAGGAAGAGCTAGACGAAGAGAAGAAGAGGAAAAAAAACACCCGCGCGTGAAAATTTCGACGCCTGGTGAGCTCCAAGATGTTGGTTGGGATCGGACGTTAAACAATCGCTCTGCCCCGCTCAGTTGCAAGGGTTATCCAATTTACTCTGCGTTATGATGAATGGTGACGTTTCTCAACGGACGCAGTTGACAGTAGTGAGCTCCACCCCACTTGGGTGCCACCCTCTGCCATCGAAAGCAACCAACCCTTGGCGTATCCGGATACAGTTAGCTCAACTAATAGTTGATTACGATAGTTTTCGCCACATGAATGAAACGGGGGTAGGACTGTTCTGTTCTTTGCCATTGAGAACTGAAATCGTGCAGAGCTTGAACCTGCTGGTATCGTGAAAGTGACCGAATCACCAGAAAACCATGCGGTGTAACCTCGCAGGATCGATATCCCAGTGTATCGTGAGGATCTACTGCTTGAGAGATCAACTAATATTTCGCTGCCTGCATGGGCAGATCGAGAGCTGAGAAGCTTGGAGCTGCACATTGAAGCTGCTGCCTGCAACAGGAGAACACTTTACGATCGGAAAGGAAGAACTTCAAGCGATGCCAGTGCCAATGATAGCGTTGTCTTCACCATTGTACTTCAACCAGCCTTTGAGACGACCCAGTCGTCACCTTAGTTGCCGCCGAAAGCGGACGTGAAGATCTGCTTGAACATCCTTGGCAGGTCCGACGTATCGAGGCAAACGTGGCCTCGACCGGCTGGCAGGTCGCGACGGATGCGCTCAGCCTCATCAGCAAACGATGCGATGAACAGGGCGTGGGCCTGCACACCGGGCTCTGCTACCAGCGTGTGGCCGAGATATCTGGGCTCGATGCCATAGCGCTCGAGATTGGCGTCGCTCACCACAAACACGAAGCGGTCGTCACCTTGGAGCGCAGCTACGCGCCGGACACCACGCTCCACGGCCTCAACTGTGTGGTCTCCGCTACGACAGTATTGGGTATGAGCGACCATCTTCTGCAGCACTCGAAGGCGTTCCTTGCGGTCTTGTGGTGGAGCTCCAAACTCCACGAACGGGATCTCGGGCGAGTCGCCACTGTGCCCCATTATACAGTAGTCCAGCTCGCGTTCAAAGCCTGCGAAGCTCTCCATGATCATGAGAGAAGTCTCAAGCATGCGTTCGAGTCGGGAGTCTTGGCCGTTGAAGCGGTACATTGAACCACTAACGTCCATTACGAACAGCATCTTTTTCGGCTCATGGCCCTGTTGGTGACCTGCTGGAGCTTGGAATGGTGAATCACTCACGCCGCGGCGCTTAAACACGAGTCGCTCACCAGCAACACCATCGACGAGCTTGCCATCGTCCAGCTCTCCGCTTGATTGGTGTCGCAACCAGTTGCGTTCCTGAGCCACAGCCTCCAGGTTTGCTAGCACGGCACGCAGTTGAGTACTCTCGCGTTCCACACGTTTAAAGTACGACTGGTATGTTTCCCATTCACGATCGGTCATGTCGATCTCGCGAAGCTTTTCAGAAAGAGCTTCCTGCGCCATGGCATGCGCCTTAGCACGCGCTCCAACTGACACTTCGTCCTTCTTCTCCTGCGAAACCTGATGCACGGGGTGCCCCTTATCGAGTCGATATGGCCCACCTCTGCCTCCCAATCCTGCTGTGTCCGAGCCACCAGTTCCTCCAGCCCATGTATTCCCTCCCACGTGAGGATCATTGTTCGGGTCTTCTTTGCCGTACTTAGGAGCATCCAGACCCGTCTTCGGTGTCGATGGCCCGCCGACTCTCGAGCCATCAACCTTGAGCTCAAGGGCACCGTCAATCGTTAGTTTATCCCCGTTGCCAAACATTTGCTTCCACAACTCAACCTCACGGTCAAGCGAAGCTTGGTCAAGTTGCCACACCTTCACAGCGCCGTCTTCTTGAAGGGTTAGCGTGTGTCTTCCATCATGAGCTCCTGCTACAGCAACGACGCGTGGAGTAGAAGAACTTTCGGTGGCCAACGAAAAAAATCTGCTCTCGTCACTTGCACCTTTCGATGGCGGGGTAGAACCAACGACAACGTTTTTCGTCATCTGCAACTCGGGGAAGGTAATTTCCATGTCAACCAGATCGCCTTCGTCCGACTGCCTAGAGTTCACAATGAACGATTCATTTCCCCAGGCTCGCTGAACTTCTCGCTGCTCCTTTCCGTCATCCAAATCCTCTCGTAGGCCGCTTTGGATGTTGCCGCCACTTTCATCATTGCTGAACGTCTGCAAAAGAGCCCGCGGGTTTACCATGAACTTCGCAGGGTTCACTACACCTTGCGCTTGAAGACATCCAGGAATCACGGAGTGCTGAGAATCAACTACTGATGAACGCGTGTGGTCAACCGCTGCCGCTTTTAAAACGAAATTGTTCTTGCGCACGTCGTGACTCAATCTGTACACCACATTTTCGTCCGTGGTTCGCAAAAGCCATTCACGTTCACCAGCGGGCTGTACGCTGAGTATCTGTGCAACTGGCGTAGACAACGACGAACTCATCCTGGCCAGGTCGATTGAGAAAAAGTTGTTCAAGTTCAAATCAAGAACTTGGAACAACGATCCTCCGTGCAGATAGCGAAGAACCAATCCAGCATTGAGTCCATCAGCTTCTGCTCGCCACCCACCATTCTTTTCACTACCAAACCACTTCGTAAACGGGTTTTGCTGCGCCCTCTTCTTTCCGTGCGCTACAGTAGAGTCTACGTGCAGTCGTCCATCAAGAGCACCGTCGGGGAGGGTGAGGCAGTCTGCACGCCCATCTGAGCTTTCCAGAGGGTTTAAGAATACAGTGAGCCCTAATGCAAGCAATACGATGTGGTTGTTAGCAGGCAGTACAGAGTAATCTACACCAAGGAAATGTGCAGTCTACCTGTAGACGGGATGAAGACGGCAACTTCTCCCTTGTCAGGCAATTTCACAAGAACTGGGTTTGGCTCCCATTGCATGTACTCGTTTTCAAGCTCCAAGATGCTGTGCTTTCTGAGAAGTACGCATCAACATCATTACATCACACAGTTCAGTCTAGCTAAAGAGTGCGTTAACGAAGCAGAAGTAGACGCACCTTTCATTTCCTTCGAAATCTGTAAAAGAGTGCACACTCATTGGCCTTCTTGTCAGCACATGAACCGAGTTATCAGGGAAGACAGCCATCGCGTGGGTTTGTTGCTTCTGGTTTCCTTTTAGAGGCACCTGGAAGGAGGCCAGCCGCTCCGTAAACTCATGCAAACGGTGGTGCTGGAGTGCGAACGATCGAGTCGTTGACGGGTCCAACCAAAGCTGTCGCCGGTTGAGCGATGAGTGATGCAGTTGTTGCTGGGATTTCTTGGTAGATGCGTTGAACTCCACAGATTCTTCAGGTATCCAGCGCCACGATTCGGTAGGAACGAGCTTGGGAAGAGCTCGCACTTCCGCGATATTCATCTTGAGTGCCAACGCTTCACCCGTGGGCGACAGCGGAATTCCATGCCTGAATCGACAAGCAACAATACAGCGTGCGAATACATTAAAGAGGATAACGCATCGTGCACGAAGAGTATGTTAGTTTTCCATTGCATTTAAGCACAAGACACAAGGGCATGCTCTAGTCCAAGCCATTTCTAATAGGGAAGCATGGAAACCCGTGAGCACGGACATATAAACAAATGCTTATACACGACTGTCGTACCTCAAAAAGACCTCCGACAGTTCATTGCGCATGTTTTGATCGTAGGCATCAAAAGCAAGAACATTTTCCTGTCGCAATGCATAACCATAATCAGTGCCATTTCATCTTTTTTTTTACAAGGGAATAACGATTCTTACCAGTACTGAGGCAACTCCGTCATTTGGAAATTGCTCTAGGTGTTTCGCCACGGCAACGGCCTCGCGCGTAGAGTACGGATACGTGATGGTACCATTCTCCACCAGCTCACGCAGCTCAGCAAAGGCTCTACACAACCGGCGCAAAATGTCAACAGGAACGCTCGGCGCGTACGCGGTCAGCAAGGACAGTTCGGACTCCTCGTCTGGGTTGTCGATCGCGCTGGTAGCAAAGCAAACATACATCAGTAGGGAGGCACTGTAGACTTGTACAATTCGTAGAGTACTTACTGGCTTGCAAAGATATCGCCGATTTCTCGAAAGAAATTGTTTCCCAAGAAAGGAAAACCTGGACGGTTCGCGAGTACCCACATGCGGAAATGAGGATGAAGCTCGATAATGTCGTCCTCATTGTGCCACTCTTCGATTGTCACTTTGGTCGGGTCAATTAAGCGCTTGCCGTTTCCCTACAATATTGTGTGAGCGACTAAGTCGCTTGCGAGAAGTGTCACACAGAGTAGCGAGTCTTACCAGGAGCATTTCGCCATCTTCGACAAGCCCCTTGAGGACGCACACCACCTCTAGCGGTGCTTTGTCGGCCTCGTCGACGATGAGTGTTCGACCAGTTTTGGCAGCCCGTACAAGTGGCGAGTCCTCCCATTCGATTCTCCCGTCGATCAATGTTGGTACCAGTGTTAGCGTTTGCACGGTTGTCTTAGCACAAAACATTTTCAAAGTTAGATATCACCCCCATCAAATCAATAGGCCACTTTTTGAGAACGTACATCGCGATGCAGCTGAATGTACTCGCGCTCTTGCTGGAGCAACTGCAGCAAACGATCTGCTAGTTTGTTCTTGCCCACGCCTTGGTTACCGATAAGCAGCATGTGTTTCTGGCCAGCTACAACATCCTGGAGCATATCCTTCATGCAACGAGTATGCTTTGGGATGTCAAAGTAGTGGGGCTGAGGCACCAACTCCGGGCTGCTGGGGGTCTGTATCGGGTATGATACGTCGCCGATGTGCAAGCGGCCCCCCTCTTCACTAATAGTTTCTGCTTGCTGTATCTTGAGGTCGGTTGCTGATACAGAGGTAGGCGCTTTACACTCGTCTAATAGAGAATCAACTAGCCGGGTGCATGCTGAAGACAAAAATTGAGTGAGCAGTGTATCATGCACCAACAGCCGCAAATCCTGGAGCGATTGGTCAGGAAACGCGTTCAGTCGGCGGCAAACTCGCAGTAGCTGACGCATGGACAGCGAAAGCGCGAGGTAGTCGGCATTTGCACTCTTCTCCTTCGCACCCCGCAATTTTTCTGAAAATGCTAGAAGTGTACTGTGCAGTTGGAACAAGGGAATTAGTTACGTGCGGGAAGAACAGCGCTCAAGCAAGACTCACTTTGTAGTTTCTTGAGGAAGTTCGGGGTACAGCTGCCGTACGATGTCGTTTTCACTCTGTGCGACCAACATTGCCGTAAGGTGATGGAAACTAAACATCGAAATGCTGTCCGAGCCCAGCCACGCCGCTGTAGACTCTTTGCCTGGCATCCCCGCGGCCCCTTTCAATGTGGCGGGGTCAGCTTCAGCGATCGCAATGATGCGAAACGACGGATGAATTGGAGATACTCGGCTGAGAGCACTTCTAGCCCCGGATGCACTTGCGTCTGTCACGATAGCATCGTACGTTGCCAGAGATACCAATTTTGAGCCATCTGCCAAATCAATCTCTCGATCTTGAATCAGCCTCTGAAGGACACCAAGACTATCACTTCCGAGACGGTGTACACCATCTAGCACAGCGAGGTGGCCGTTCCGGGCAGCATGAATGAGAGGGCTGTCTTCCCACCGGGTATTGCCACGCGAGTCCGTAGACCGCTGTTGAAGGAGATCTCGGGCTGTCATATCCTTGAACAGGCTAAAGAGCTCAGTCGCGTATCCCATGCGATGAGCGAATAATCTCACTAAAGCCGACTTCCCGCTGCCTTTGGCTCCGAGAACGCACAAGTCACTGCCAACGGCATGATCTTGGATCATTCCAGCTAGCATTTTTGAATGAGCTGCGGTCTCCATGAAGCCTGACATCGCATTCATCTGGGCACGCGAAGTTCCACATGGAACATCGTGAAGGACAAGCTGGGTGACATCAGTACGAAAAGCCACCGTCGCCTTCACGTCGTCAGCTGATGCCTTGACAACGCTATCGATTGAGTACGCTGTGCTTTTCAGTCCATCCGTGAAATTTTCCACGATACGATCAAGTGCCTTCGAGATTGACTCGGTTTTGGCTCCGAGAACGTTCGTTCTCACAGGAAAAGCCCTCTTGACGATGTTCGCGACACTCGCACCTGGAAACTTCTCCAGCACCTTCGCACAGTGCGAGAGCGACAGGTAGTCGAAGTGCGGCATACGCGGCCCGGTGCTACTTCCAACATCGTACGTGGCTTCGATAGTGTTGACAGCCTCTCGGATGCCGACAAGTTTTTCCAGCGTAGGCAGCGGGACGGACGGGGCAATCGCCACCAACTCCTCGAGCTGCGAACCCGGCGAACTTGGCTTCACATTTCGCGCCTGGAACCTCGAGCGCAGCGGTGGATCCAACGTACGGCCAGGATATGGAGGGACTGGAAGCCCCAGCGCGATGACTCGGAAATCTGGGTGGACGCGAACCAAGTTTTGCGCCTCCAACGCCTCCTTCGAGTATCCTCGTTCCACCAACGCGTCGTAACTTTCTGCTTTCATGAGAAATCTTCCGTCGTCCAGCATCATTTCTCGATTTTCAAGCAGGTTGTTCAACGTCGGCAACACATTTCGCTCTGCCTTTTCCAGCCCTGCTCAATAAAATACACAGCAATTACGCGAGCTCAGCACTATTATAGCAACCATCATAACATAAAGCAACAGATCCACGAACCGTCGATCACAAGCACTCGGCCGTTGATAGCAGCTCGCACAGGCGCCTGGTCCGTGAAAATAGCTGCCCCATCCACGATCTCTCGACGCTGACACCAATGCCAAACGTCACGTCAGATACAAACCAAACTTCATTTGTGATCTTGGACGAACCTGCTTCAAGTCAGACTCGGTGGTATCCTGGGAAATGGCAACGTATTCCACCTCCTTGTTCAAAAGTTCGCTGAACCGCATGGTCAGCAGACGTCGGGACGATCCTGGGGGTCTTTGAAGAATAAAAAGTACAAAAACCTACTCGTCAGAAACAGATTCAACCCCATTATGCCCCACCAATTGACACGTTACCCGATGAGGAACATGTCCTGCTTGAGGAGGTCCTTCTGTAGCATCCATCTCAAATGACCCAGCAGCTCCTACAAAAAGACAATTGTATAACCATAAATACGTTAAAAAAATCAATATCTAAAGCAGAAGCTCGCGTCAAGCAGTACCTGCGACATCGGCCGTCCTTGCTGCAGCTCCGTCAGGTACCCGCGTGGTACCAGCTCCACTGACTTTGGGCTCCCCACTCGGGCCTTCACGCCGCCAATGTCCACCACCGCCGGCTAATTTCGGATGACACATGTGATTTTAGTAGGATAAAAGCCGCTAAAACGATTGCTACACCGTAACCTGCTGGCTGCTCGAGCCCTCGCTGCTGCTACATGTAGCGAACCGCATGGAGAAGGCGCTGCGACGCTCGACGGCCATGCGCCAGCGGCGTCGGTGCCTTCCCAGTGTGCGCAGCATCCCCAGGTAACTCGTCGATAAAGTCCCCCGCGTCGGATTCGTGACGCTGCCGACGTGATTCCAGTAGTAGCATATTATTACTATAGTACTATGTACTTTGAGCTGGAGCCAATCAGAGACCATCGCGAAATCCGGACTACGTTTTGAAAGTCGGAGCAATTTCGGATCAAAACACTGACTTTTTATAACAAAGACCTGAAATCGCGGCGAGTTCTCCGCCAACCAACACTTCTTTTTAAAATCGACGCTTCAGTCGAGAACAAAACACACGAGAAGCAAACGCCATGTATTCTGTCGACATCAAGTGGAGAGGGGTCGTCCTAATGTACGTCTACAACATCGACATCGCTACTGTTGCATGCGTGCTAGGTGTTTCAGAGCGCAGCTTAAGCCGCTGGTACCTAGATTTTAAGAGGACAGTGAATGTATTGAGGGAGGAAAGTAGAAATAGGTCGTCTCGTTGGCCTGAGGAAGTGTGTACGTTTGTACGTGAGTACATCAGTGTCCACCCGTGCTTTTAATTTGAGGAGCTCCGGAAAGAGCTTCAAACGCAGTTTGGAGACACAATCAGCGTGACCGACTCAGCAATGTGCCGGGCACTCCGTTTCGACTTGAGGTTATCGCGCAAGGTGCTGACGAAAAGAGCGAAAGAAAGCATACCAAGGGAACGCCAAGATTACATTAATCGCTTGCTTCCGTTTTATAGCGGCCCGGACCAGCTCGTCTTCGCAGATGAGACCTCAAAAGATGGACGGTAAGTTATGCAATTTGAATATTTTCTATAGAATTTAATCTAATCATCGACATGTTTGTGTTTTTCTATGTCAGTGTTACGAAAATACGGTTGGTCTGCCCGGAACACTCCGGCCCATGCTGTTCTCCCTTTCAGCCACGGAGAACGTGTGTCACGTCTGGCTGCAGTGGATGTCAACGGGGTTTTCGGATGGGGAACTACTGGGGGGACCTTCACACGTGCTACGTTCCACGAGGTGTTCAAGACAAAAATTGCCCCATTCCTGAATCCATGGCCACTACCAAGATCAATAGTGGTCATGGAAAATTCGAAGATACATATGTATGAAGAGTTCCATGAATTAGTACACGCAATCGGCGCGTTGCTGCTCTTTCGCCCTCCGTATTCGCCCGACTTGATCTCTATCAAGGTGTCATTTTCCCTGTTGAAGAGGTGGATTCAACGCCATACCAACATGGCTTTTCACGCGGACCCCCTTGCTATGATGAAGGTTGCGCTACATTACTGCACACAACAGAAGGAATCAGTAGGTCTGAACCTATACAAGCACCGTGGTTATCATTCGAATAAACTTGAAATATAGATTGACTAGGTTCTACCTACGTTCCTTCATTTGCGTTTGGTTCGATATGATCTGTGTCCTCAATATTAACCGCAGGGTCTCGTGTGTTCACCGCAATTGGTCCTCTAAATGGTGGATACAGACTATAGGGGGGTAGTCCATGTGCATCTCGAAGGTCATCAACGTGAACTTCTATCGGAAGTTCAACACCATTAATCTGCACAAGAATGACATGGTTTGTTGCTTCGGATTAACACTGAGCTGCTGCCATCTCGTCGTTCATGGCTCGTTCCTGCTGATCAATGTGCTGCAACTGCTGAAATGTTGTACTTTGCGAGTGTTCAATTGGGCTGCCTTCGGGGAGCCTCGCCTGCGCAATGACCATGTAGTTCTGAGCAGCTGGACCTGCAGCGATACCCTCTTGCTGTATAAACGCTGCTATTCGAGGCATCTGCTCTTCAATACGCGGTGCTGTAGCTCGACAAAGGGAGATGATGGCCGGGCGGGACTCCTTTGGTATATACACGAACAGCTCGAGTACGAATCTGGCTTGCCCATCTTTCCGAAGTCTGGCGCGATGCCACACCACCTCTAGCTGTTCTCGGAAGGCGCTGCTCTCAGCCAGGGGCACATACTCCTTCTGCTTAGAATGATTGAATGGCTTCACGTAGATAGAGAAATCTGGTTTCCAGAGCCCCGGCACCATCTCCCCCAGCTTCTTCTCAAACGTCTTCCGAAGCGAAGCTGGTCCATCTGCAACCGCCAGCACAAAGTCCTTCGGTGATGCCTTCTCATGGGCGCGTGTGAACGGCTCACCGTTCTTCGCGGTCACACGACAGGTCAACAAGGACGGGAGAGGAAGCTGGGGCAACGCTGATCGCACGGGCATGGCTAAAGCGAAGTGAGGCTCAGCTCGATGCTGGTAATCTACTTCGAGCATCTTGTCGGGATAAGATAGAAGTTAAGATTTATCTGACGCGAAGGGAAAAAAAAACATCACTTACATATATAATGCCACCACCTTCGTGTTCTCCGACCGTAGGTCGTCCTCGCTTATGAGCCGTTCAACGTCGTCTTCGTGATCTCCGTCGTCTGCTGCCTCGCGCCAGCACCACGACCATCACCTCGAACTCGGTTGTGGTCTTCGTCTCCGTCGTGGTCTGCGCGCTGACGGACATCACCGCGAGGCTGCTCCCCTCGGCCTTCGTCTCCTCGCGAGTCTCCAGCCCCTCCGGCGTGGTCTCCGGCTCCGGCCCCACCGTCACGAGGCTGCTCACCCTGGCACTCGTCTCCTCACGCATCTTCATCTCCATCCCGGCGAGTACTTCGTATGGGAATCACGAAGACTCGTCGTTCGGACTGAGGGGGGCCTTCTTGGCGTGTGACCTTGTGAAATCCTAG